>NW_026498635.1:0-15908 GCF_026875155.1 Cherax quadricarinatus | reverse complement strand
CCCACACCTGAATCCTTTTATTCTCTCCCATCTATCAGAGTGATTGAGTTTGGGGAGTCAAAAGTGATCATTACCCTACCTTCTTATAATTAGTAATTACACAGAAATAAGCCTCTCTCTCTCTATCCCCTTGGGGGATGTTTAAACATATTAAATCTTGTACCCCTGACAGCACCTGAGCTTATGAAGACCAACCCATTATCTCATTCTTTTTTTTCCACACTCTTTATCCTGGAATCTGCCCACCTGCAACCCTGATTCCTTTTTTGTACTGCCTCTCCCATCTATCACAGTGATTGAGTTTGGGGTGTCAGAAGTGATCATTACCTACCTTCCTATAATTAGTAATTACACAGAAATAAATCTCTCTATCCCCTGGGGGTTGATTAAACATATTAAACTTGTACCCCCTGACAGCACCTGTGCTTATGCAGACCACCCATTATCACATTCTTTTCCACACTCATTATCCCAGAATCTGCCCACCTGCACACCCGAATCCTTTGTTCTACTTCATCTACCTACTTATTAATGCATAGGAATAAGTCTCTCTATCCCCTTGGGCCATGATTAATCATATTAAATAATTACCCTGTCATGCAAACCCCATCATTATCGCATTTTTCATGGTCATTATCCGGCAGTGTTTCTAGATCGACCAATATATATTTACTCTCTCTCTCTCTCTCTCTCTCTCTCTCTCTCTTTCTCTCTCTCTCTAACGATGAGTATTTATTACAACGCACATTCTGGTAACCACAAATGGAGTAGGATTTATTTAGATAAATATATACACGCAGACTGCTCTGGTTCTGGGATTGAATATACATTTATTTCGGTGAATATTGAAGCTGAGAGAAGTATGTTGAATGCAATGTGCGCTCTACCGAAATGTTTTTCTTAATATTGGTGTGTGTGTGTGTGTGTGTGTGTGTGTGTGGAAAAAAAAACTCATGTACACATCTTTCGGTAGCATTATATCATTTACTTTCAGTGTGTGTAAGTTGGTTTCTGGTAAAATGGCCTCGCTGTTTTAAAAACATCAGGCAATATACTTCACAAGTTTCCTGATTGGTTGGTCCTGTCGAATCTAACCTTTAATTTTGTTCTGTATTTACTACTACCATCTCCTCATCTCAAGTATTCCTCTTTCTAAATACCCTGAATCAACCTCTGGATAACTATTTTTTTATCGGCCCTCTCATTTGAATGGCTTTTAGTATTGTTTTCTTCTATTGTTCCCAGTCCCCTATTTTCAGTCTTTCCTTGTTTATTAAAACCTCAAAGTATCTTGTACGTTGTTATCATGTCTCCACTGATTTTTCTTTATTCTAAAGTGATTAGATTCAATTCATTTAGCTTCTCTTCGCAGGTCAGACCTCTCAGCTCTGGAGGTAGTCGTGCTGCAAATCTCTGGACCTTCTCTGGTTTCCTTAGCTGCTTGATCAGTTGTAGGTTCCTTGCAGGTGCGGCTTACTCAATGGAAGGTCGTGAATACTTCGTACCTAAGTTCCTGAAAGCCTTTCTCAATTATACTATATGTACAAATGCTGGTCATATTGTTGGTTATAAGCGCCTCCAGTGATGTGCTCGGTATTGTGCTTACCCCAGGGTCATTCTCCAATACTTCCACATTATTTGTTCTTTAGATGTCAATAACTAAATAAACATTTCTCTAATTGTAGATAAACAATTCAGAGAACCACAAGTTGGTAAATTTGATACATGTGCACAACACTTGGGTATCTTTAAGGAAACGTGTCGCCACACAGTGGCTTCATCAGTCCAGTACAAAGGAGACTGGTGAGGATCAGGAGTCCTTAAGGAAATCTTATTTCTGTTGTCATTTCCCTGAACATCTCCACAATATTTCCAGGTCTTACAGCAGTCTTGCCATGAATTCTTCAGGTTTTTGCTTATTTGTTTTTACATCATACGCAAATAGGACTTTATCTCTTCTGGCATCTCCTTTACGAATAGGAGAGGTACTGGTCCCACACTGATCCTTATGGGACCCCAATGGTACCTCGGCCCGTCCTCGATCCTCTTCTCTGGTGGATAAGAATCATGAGGAATAAAAAGGCACAATACTGTAACTGGAATAATACACAAATAACCCGCAACTGGAAAAAAGAAACTGATGACGTTGTGGTCCGACTTGGTCTAGTTAATGATCCAAGTCGGACCGAAACATCATCAATATCTTATTCCTATGTGCGGGTTATTTGTGTAGGAATCATAAGCCAAACAAACGAGCCGTCTCCTTTCCATTAGGTATTCTGGAATCTATTATAGTACCATTGTAGCTAGCTTTTCCTCTTCATGTTTATAGATCAATCTCTGGTTTATTGCACTATAAAATTTATTTTTACATTTAGGAAATGTGCATTCCACCCCCACCTCCATCATCTTGTACGTGCAGATCACAGTGCTGGTGTACGTGCAGATCACAGTGCTGGTGTACGTGCAGATCACAGTGCTGCTGTACGTGCAGATCACAGTGCTGGTGTACGTGCAGATCACAGTGCTGCTGTACGTGCAGATCACAGTGCTGGTGTACGTGCAGATCACAGTGCTGGTGTACTCTGAGGACTGAAGTAGCGGTGTTCTGCTCTCAGTAACCTCCACGCAAATGTAAAATGAACTTGGAATGTTGAAACTTTGTTTTTAGCTATTACTACAAAAATCTATAACTACTATTAATATTACTACAGCTACAATGAATACTACTGCTACTACTATTAATACTAGTAGTAGTAGTACTACTACGACTAGTAGTAGTAGTACTACTACGACTAGTAGTAGTAGTACTACTACTACTTCTGCTACTACTGCTACTGATACTACTAATACTGCTGCTGCTGCTACTGCTACTACAACTACTACTACCACTATGACTACTACTACGACTAGTACAACTACTACGACTATACTACTACTACCAATAGTACTACTACTACGACTAGTACAACTACTACGACTATACTACTACTACCACTAGTACTACTACTACGACTAGTACTATTACGACTACTACTACTACTATTGCTACTACTACTATTGCTATTACTACTGCCGCTAGAACTGAGTTACAAAATCCACATAAAATAAGTAACACGCCTATATGGATCTTTCGGCTGATACAAAGAAACATTTACACAAATTACTTAATTTTTAACAACGAATGAATTGTTTTACAATCGCAAATTAATATGAAGATATTTGAAATATGGTGATGATACTAAGAGAAGCAGAACGTTGGGTAGTATTGTAAGTATTATTTATATTTTGGATATTATACGTACAGTGGTTACTAGATAATGAGAAATGGACACGATACTAAATATGTTCATGTAATTTTTTTCTTTAAATTTGAAAGGGTGTGAGGAGATTTATAGATGAAGGTGTAAATAACGGGTGTACTTTTAAATAACATTTAAAGATGTTAGATGAACTACAGAAGGTGTAAACTGAAATATAATTTTGTGTAAAATAAACTATAACTGAAGGAGAAGCTGTAGAAGAAGTGTTGTGATTCCTCTTAAGAAAATAAGATTAAAAACATTGATAAAAGCGTTTTCGGAAGCATTATGTAAGAAAAACTGATATAAAAGACCATTTATCCATGAGTTGAATCAGGAAACATCAGAATTTTGACCGTGAATCCCACAGTGTAGACGTGAAGACCATTTATCCATGAGTTGAATCAGGAAACATCAGAATTTTGACCGTGAATCCCACAGTGTAGACGTGAAGACCATTTATCCATGAGTTGAATCAGGAAACATCAGAATTTTGACCGTGAATCCCACAGTATAAACGTGTCTTTTACAAACAAAAAAAATGGTTTTAATGTTAAATGTTCAAATAGTGTTAATAATTGAAATACATAATGACAGCTCATAATAACATAGCAATTCATCATGGGAAGATAATGAAGGGCAGAGTGAAGATGATGACTGCTTTTTTAAGGGAAATTAGAATGTGGTGAGAGATTATATCAGGGTGGTATAGAGAGACAAATAGAGAAGAAAAATGATAGCAGGATTACGAGAGACAGTGTGGTATGAACATAATATGTAGATGCAGCAACTTACGATTTTCATGTTTTTTTGTTAGTGCTGACTATGGAAATGGTTCTCCATGTGGAAATATAACTACTGGTGAAAGGCTGACTACTAGTGGAAGGAGACTTAATCTGAGGTTACGAGTTTTCCAGATTAAAGAATACAAATGCATATTACCATGTCTGAAACAATACACAAATCACCAACACATAGGAGGAAGAAACTTTAGACAAAGTTTCGGTCTGATTTTGACCATTAGTCGCACATTGATTAGTGTTCATAAATCCTTTATATACTCCCATATCAGGTGTTAGTCAGTAGGTTGGTTCATAGTACCAGTAAACATCTGAGATACTTTGGTGGTATCACCGTGATTTACCAAGTCTGTCACAGATATCTAAGTCGCTTTCTTCCTCTGTTTATTTATTTGCTTTATTTCTTACCCTGAATTAACTGCTTCTCATAAAAACATAAGAACACAAGAAAGGAGGAACACTGCAGCAGGCCTGTTGGCCCATACTAGGCAGGTCCTTCACAGATCCATCCCACTAGTAGAATATTTGCCCTCACACTAGTCATGTATTATTGCAGTATTAAATATTAATGATGCTAATTCTTCTCACCATATTTTTTTAGAAAATTTATCATGGTAGACTATTTGGACACGGCTCACCCGTCCCCGACATACGTAGGTGTAAAGGAATCTCTGTCTAGAGCACTGACTCCTCACTACATAGAATTACCATTGGAAAACTTCTCGTTTCTAAGATCCTTTTGCAGAGGAAAATATTACAAGTTGACACTGCAAACCTCTGCAATATTCTTTTTAACCAGAGAAGAAAGTAATCCAGCTCATATTTTCTTGATATAATGTTCGGATTCTTTATTTCTCTCACTTCTAATATACCAAAAGATTTTTTTTACCATATCGGTCGTTTTCTGACATCAATAAGTAACCTACAGAAGAGAGCACAGCCACCATCACTCATCCAATAACTATCTTGCAAGAAGAGAGCACAAATTATAATTTATGTTACCTTTTTCATTGGTATAAACCTTGGTAATAAATACCGACAAGTTGGTTTAGAAAGACACGTAAGCAAACACTATAACATATTTATTAGAAAACGTTTCGGTCCTGGGACCTTGATCACTTCTCATTGCAAAGCTGAGCAACGTTTATAAGTGTAACGTGAAGAACAAGTGAAATTAATGATTATTACATCCAGGAAGGGTTCTGTACTAATCACATTTCACATTCAGTTTAAAAGCTGGGCAAATGGTCGATTAAAATTTTTTTAAAGACATTATTCACATCACACCATTCCTGGTCACGAGTTGTTCTAATGCCATCAATATATTTATGCCACATAATAGTTTAATTTACCTAAGTAGAGTAATCTCAAAACATTCCATAATATAATTACGTAACAGAAAAGCACTGTCCATAAGCCAGACATAATTATGTACAAACACATTAACAAATTTCACACACCTGAACTCACACAAAACAACACTGCAACACAATTCACTAGTAAGAGTCAGTTAGGCAAGGTACAGAGTCAAGTCTATTCATTGTTCCTGTCTTGAGCTAATATCAGCCAGAAATTTTTAATGAGAAATAACGCTGTTGTTTTTATGTGTTCATTCAAAATACAGCATTAATAGCAACAAATTGTGCAAAGAATGCTTGGTACTAAACTGGTGGTTTTGTTCATACATGTACAACTGGTAGAAAGCTGGATCAATTACCAGTATTCCTTACATGATTTATTACCAACAGTAATGTTTTCTTAGATGACTGAAAAATAATAAGAACAGCAAAGTTTTTAATGTTAATATTCAGTAAGGCGATTAACACAGGAAAAACATCAACATTCTTGACTTCGACGATAATATAAGATTATCACTCGTTTATGTTTCTGAAGAGGATTAGCGATTAATTAATTAAAAGTGAAGGAATAAGATAAAACGCAACTAAACGAACACAACAGGTGAAGATAAAAGATAAAACGCAATTAAACGAACACAACAGGTGAAGAAACAATACAGGTGAAGAAATAAGATAAAACGCAACACAACAGATGAAGAAACAATACAAGTGAATAAATAAGATAAAACGCAACACAACAGATGAAGAAACAATACAGGTGAAGAAATAAGGTAAAACGCAACACAACAGATGAAGAAACAATACAGGTGAAGAAATAAGATAAAACCCAACACAACAGATGAAGAAACAATACAGGTGAAGAAATAAGATAAAACGCAACACAACAGGTGAAGAAATAAGATAAAACGCAACACAACAGGTAAAGAATCAATACAAGGAAAGTGTTGGATGTACTACAGGTGAAGACGTAACTTTATCTGATATATAGACATAAAGGAGTAATGTGATCACAGATAAAGGAATATTATGTAAAAAGGAAACCTCGAAAACAAGATTTTAAATTAAATAAAAAGAACAGGTGAAAGAACAAGATAAACAGTAGATAGTGAAAGATGAACTAGATATGAACTACAAGTGAAGGTGTGAGATAAGCAACAGGTGACACTATAAAGTGAACTTTAGGTAAAATAATAAGGAAATAGAACTATAAACAAAGAAAAAATAAATGAAAATAAACAAATGAAAGTAAATGTAAGAAAAAAGGGAAGAACTTCGATCATCTCAAGAATAAGATATAAAGAATAACTGGTCAGCGACAGTGAATAACTGAATAAACTATTTTTTTCACACACAAAAAATGCAAATTAATCATATTTATTCACTTTCCCCAAACAAATATTTTTAAACGAGACTTTGTGATGAATGGTTTGAAAAATCGACAAGTTGAAGATTGAGACACTTACGCAGCATATGGGAATCTTTATTCAGGAAACGTTTCGCCACACAGTGGCTTCATCAGTCCAATACAAAGTAGAAAGGCGTAAGGAGAGGAGAGTTTGAGGTAATCAGTCCCTCAGCCTGAAGTCGATGTGTTCAGTTAATCAATCTTGGATTGAACACATCGACTCCAGGCTGAGGGACTGATTACCTCAAACTCCTCCTCTCCTTACGCCTTTCTACTTTGTATTGGACTGATGAAGCCACTGTGTGGCGAAACGTTTCCTGAATAAAGATTCCCATATGTTGCATAAGTGTCTCAATCTTCAAACGAGACTTTAAATAAGTTTTCAAAGGAAAATTTAATGTCTCTGGTAAAATCAGACCTTTTACCAAGAAGAATTATAAATAAAGACGTTAAATGAGTGAAACTAATCGGAGAACATAAAACAAGTACATACATAAATAGAAGAGATAACCAGGTAGCTGAGACTTGACGTCAATTCCTACTACTGGAGAGAGTTTACCTGGATTGAGTTCCGGGGGTCAACGCCCCCGCGGACCAGTCTGTGACCAGGCCTCCTGCTGAATCATGAAAAAAACTGTATAGTATCTTAAATATTTACTGGCGTTATAAACGCCATCACATAGAGGTATATATTAGTTTCAAAACCATTATTAACCAGGAAGATCAGAGACAGACAAAGAGGTTGAGTGCTGGTGTCTTCAAGTTCATCATTCTTTTTTTTTGGAAAATTGTTCAAGCCTGAATTAATTATTAATATTGCATTTTTCTTCAGTGTTTGTATATTTTGCAAGAAAAATTATTGAAGATTAGTGGATTAATTACTTAAGATTGAAAGTATCTAAGTTAGAAATTATGTTTTCGTAGTGGAGGCGCAGTCTTCCATGAATTCTGGGAGATGTTAAGTGAATGTGTTGGTAATGTTGAGTGATGCAAGAGACATGAATGTTAGTGTGGGAGACATTGTTGAGTAAGACGCAGTGGAAAAGTTTGAAGTGTTTGGTGTATATAGCAGAGTAGAACCTTTAGTTTATGTCAAGGATACAGTCAGCATAACAACAAACAAGAAAGGTAAAGACATACACAAAATCGGTACAGCAAAACACAGTAACAGTACAATGGAAAAGAACACTTAAGTAACGTTCATGATACAGGTGACCTTTACCACAATATGTCGGAGTCAAAAGAAAATTTACAATCAAGAACACATCAGTAACTTACAATAAGTACACTAATATAAAAGACAAGTACAGTAACATGTAAGAATATCACAGTAACAAAAAAACAGTACAGTAACATATTAAACAGTATAGTGACACATAAAATAGTACAATAACACATAAAACATTTTAGTGCCACACACAACATTATAGTAACAAATAAAACAGTAAATCGAAAACCAGCATAGTAACACATAAAACAGCATAGTAACACATAAAACAACATAGTAACACATAAAACAGCAAAGTAACACATAAAACAGCATAGTAACACATAAAACAGCATAGTAACACATAAAACAGCATAGTAACACATAAAGCATAGTAACACATAAAACAGCATAGTAACACATAAAACAACATAGTAACACATAAAACAGTACAATAACACAAAACACATATAATACGTAAAAAGTACAACCCAAAAAAGAATACAATACAAGAGATGTAAATCAAAATAACATTGTTGAAACACAGTACAGTAACACAGAAGACAAGTACAGTAACACAGAAGACAAGTACAGTAACACAGAAGACAAGTACAGTAACACAGAAGAACAGTACAGTAACACAGAAGACCAGTACAGTAACACAGAAGACCAGTACAGTAACACAGAAGACCAGTACAGTAACACAGAAGACCAGTACAGTAACACAGAAGACCAGTACAGTAACACAGAAGACAAGTACAGTAACACAGAAGAACAGTACAGTAACACAGAAGACCAGTACAGTAACACAGAAGACCAGTACAGTAACACAGAAGACCAGTACAGTAACACAGAAGAACAGTACAGTAACACAGACCAGTACAGTAACACAGAAGACCAGTACAGTAACACAGAAGAACAGTACAGTAACACAGAAGACAAGTACAGTAACACAGAAGACCAGTACAGTAACACAGAAGACCAGTACAGTAACACAGAAGAACAGTACAGTAACACAGACCAGTACAGTAACACAGAAGAACAGTACAGTAACACAGACCAGTACAGTAACACAGAAGACCAGTACAGTAACACAGAAGAACAGTACAGTAACACAGACCAGTACAGTAACACAGAAGACCAGTACAGTAACACAGAAGACCAGTACAGTAACACAGAAGACCAGTACAGTAACACAGAAGAACAGTAACAGTAACACAGAAGAACAGTACAGTAACACAGACCAGTACAGTAACAAGAGACCAGTACAGTAACACAGAAGAACAGTACAGTAACACAGAAGACCAGTACAGTAACACAGAAGACCAGTACAGTAACACAGAAGAACAGTACAGTAACACAGAAGAACAGTACAGTAACACAGACCAGTACAGTAACACAGAAGACCAGTACAGTAACACAGAAGACAGTACAGTAACACAGAAGACAAGTACAGTAACACAGAAGACCAGTACAGTAACACAGAAGACCAGTACAGTAACACAGAAGACCAGTACAGTAACACAGACCAGTACAGTAACACAGAAGACCAGTACAGTAACACAGAAGACCAGTACAGTAACACAGAAGACCAGTACAGTAACACAAAAACAGTACAGTAACACAGAAGACCAGTACAGTAACACAGAAGACCAGTACAGTAACACAGAAGACAAGTACAGTAACACAGAAGACCAGTACAGTAACACAGAAGACCAATACAGTAACACAGAAGACCAGTACAGTAACACAGAAGAACAGTACAGTAAAAACAGAAGACAAGTACAGTAACACAGAAAAACCAGTACAGTAACACAGAAGACAAGTACAGTAGCACAGAAGACCAGTACAGTAACACAGAAGACCAGTACAGTAACACAGAAGACCAGTACAGTAACACAGAAGACCAGTACAGTAACACAGAAGACCAGTACAGTAACACAGAAGACCAGTACAGTAACACAGAAGACCAGTACAGTAACACAGAAGACAAGTACAGTAACACAGAAGACCAGTACAGTAACACAGACGATCAGTACAGTAACACAGAAGACCAATACAGTAACACAGAAGACAAATACTGTACTGATCGTCTGTGTTACTGTATTTGTCTTCTGTGTTACTGTACTTGTCTCTGTGTTACTGTACTGGTCTTCTGTGTTACTGTAGTGCTCTTCTGTGTTACTGTACTGGTCTTCTGTGTTGCTGTACTGGTCTTCTGTGTTACTGTACTGATCGTATGTGTTCTGTACTGGTCTTCTGTGTTACTGTAACACAGAAGAACAGTACAGTAACACATAAGACCAGTACAGTAACACGGGCGATCAGTACAGTAACACAGAGGACCAGTACAGTAACACAGAAGACAAATACAGTAACACAGACGATCAGTACAGTAACACAGAAGACCAGTACAGTAACACAGAAGACCAGTACAGTAAACAGACGATCAGTACAGTAACACAGAAGACCAGTACAGTAACACAGAAGACCAGTACAGTAACACAGAAGACCGTTACAGAAACGCAGAAGGGACAAGTACAGTAACACAGACGATCAGTAAGTAACACAAAGACCAGTACAGTAACAAAGTAGTACAGTACAGTACAGTGACAGAGAAAACAGTACAGTAATAAGAAGAACAGTAAAGTAGAGGTGGCTGGGTTTATACAATACGGGTACACCTTTCTGGGAAACGCGCAGCGACTGAAATATATTTAGTCGCTTAATTTTAACTTTGGTGAATGCATTAATGTTGCTCCTCTTTACGTGTTTTTTAGAACTGTTAGCTCCGAGGAAAATGAACACAAATAAGAACATTTACTACGACTCCTATCAGAGAGGTGAAGTGGGAATAACATCACAATGGCTTCTCTTAGAGAGGCCTGGAGTGGAAATACACCACAGTGGTACTGACAGGGAGGCTAGAGTGGGAATAACACCACCGGGGCTGCTATCAGAGAGGCTGCAATGAGAATATCACCACCGTGGTTTTCTTCAGAGAGGCTGGAGTGGGAGTAAAACACCAACAGTGGCTACTGTCAGGGGGTTGGAGTGGGAATACACAACCGTGACTATGGTCAGATTTACACTTTTGATCCAAATTAGCATATCAGAATTGTATAATAATAATAATAATGACAATAATAATAATAATAATAATAATAATAATAATAATAATAATAATAATAATAATAATTATAAAAAAAATAAAATTTATTAATAATAAAACTAGTTATTATTTGCGACCACTGTCAGCCTCAGAGTTATCTCTGAGTTACCAGACCTTGCCACGTGGAGGCCAGTGGTTCGTCTTTAAGGTCCCTCCCCCCCCCTTCCCCAGGTTCATGTGTCTAGGAATCCATCCGTGGGGCCCCCCGGGTGTCTCCCCTTCCTCACTTCCCTAAGGTCAGGGCCCCGCCTCTCTCTCTCTCTCTCTCTCTCTCTGCCTTCCACCTCAGCCTTCCCCAGGTTCATGTTCCAGGAATCCATCCGTCCGCCGCCGATGTTCCCCTTTTCACTTCCCCAAGGTCAGCCTCACCAACCTGTATTCTTGCTTTCCCCAGGTTCATGTATCCGGGAATCCATCCGTCCGCCACCGGATATCTCCCCTTCCCAACTTACCCAGGGTCAGCCTCAACTGCTAGTATTCATGCCTTCCCCAAGTTCATGTATCCAGGAATCTATCCGTCCGCCACCGGATATCTCCCCTTCCCAACTTACCCAGGGTCAGCCTCAACTGCTAGTATTCATGCCTTCCCAAGGTTCGTGTATGGAGGAATCCATCCGTTCGCTCCCGGATGTCATCCCTTCCTCACTTTCCCAAGGTCAGCCTCAACAACAACCTTCCTCAAGTTCCTGTATCCAGGAATCCATCCGTTCGCTCACGGATGTCTTCCCTTCGACACTCACCTAAGGTCGGCGGTGCCTTCCCCGGATCAGTGTTTCCACTTCCCCAGAGTCAGCGGTTGCCACTCTCAGTGACCTCGCTGCATGGAATCTTGGTCTTGTCTAGCTGGTCTACGGCAGAGACTGTCCAGGTGAGTGGAATTACTGGAGGTGACACACACAGAAAACTGCGTCTAGTAATTACATCCACCAAGACAGCCGCGACCGTACACCAGCTAGACGCCACCAAGCTGCCACACAGTTCGGCCACTTCGGAGAGGCTAATTAAGAACAATTTTGGAATTCCTTTTATATTACAATATGAATTTATACTTAGTACATGATTTTTCTTACTTATTTAAGAGTTTAAAAGTATTTGTGAATGTTTTATTTTACTTAGATGAATGTCCAAGTGTTGAAGAACTTGTCCACCTCCATCAAAACTGTATTACATGTTACTTTGTTTTCATTTTTATTTACTTATTCGTCTTTTACATTTGACACTCAAAGGCTAACAAGCTCACAAACATACACATATATTATTATTTTCACACACATTTGTATGTCTCAGCACACGCACCTTATGCATACACCATTATACATACACTTGTATGCATAAAAAACACACACACGCAGTCCCAGATATTACAAATACGCACACATGCATACAATGCACGCAATTCTCTCCTCTCACTCTAACATGTATGAGGTCACGCACACGTAAGCACACACATCTCACTCCAAATCCCATGCCACGAATACTCATGCATACATACATGTATACACATTCTCATAGACATACTTGTACTAGTAGAGGCAATGTATTCATATCTCCTAAAACAATTATGTTGACTTAGATTTCCCAAAATATTCACTTAGTGCTTCTGAGTAACCACAGTCGTCTCTCATCCACACTTACCTCCCCTATGTGATACTAATACAAATATTGCTATAACAACAAATACACAAAAATAATAACTCTCTGGGGATAAAGTCGACCATCATGGTAGTCTCGACCTGTTGACGTAAAACATTTCGGTAGTCGCTCCTGCAACTTGGCAAATTCGCTTCGTTGTTTGTTGCTGTACTGCACATTTGCAACACTATCAACAACAACAAAAACTGTCTTTTACAACAGTTTTCTTATTTTGTTTAACTTTTGTTAAGGTATGTTCATCCTGAACATCAGTAAGAGTAAAGACGTGAGTCCAGGAGCTTAGAATCAACAGCTGGAAACACAGCCAGGCTAGTACATACACCCACACCAACACACACACACAGTTACGACTTTAATGTCGTAACTTATATAAAATGGTCCTGGCTCCTAAACGCTGATCACATTGTCGTCTAGGAGTTATAAAATTACACTGAAAAACACAGCAACTTTTGGGCTAGCATGTACTCATACAAATTAAGCATGAGTGAAAATAATTAATGTTGTGTAAGGAAGGACATAAAAACTCACCTATACAAAAAATATATCTACATTAATAATATATATAACTAACAACCTACTCCAAAAAAACCACCACACTCCAGTTCACATTAGCTCACTAGCACACTGCTACTGATGAATTAAACAAAATAAATCATCAGGGAGGCACCATGACATACACACCCCCGTCTTCACTTCTGCCTGGTAGACTAATTACCAGGCCTCTGCATACTAGCGCCTTACAAATAAACATGAAAGCACCAGAAAATACACAAAATAGAATACACTAAAAAACTTGCCAATATTACTTACTCAGTCTACCGCCCAAACATGATGACTTTACCTCGTCACCACCCGACTCGTACTGAACTAAAACACATCTCTCATCTGCTCCTATCCAGGCCACTGCCTGACTGACAGGAATAAAACGCGTTCTCCTTCAGGGAATAATACACGTCCGCTTTTAGTATTCTACACGGAAAATGACGTTATATATGGAGCGTTATTTTATATAAATATTTTTTCTGCATGACTGCGTAATACACACACACACACACACACACACACACACACACACACACACACACACACACACAGACACACACACACAGAAATAATATAAAGACCAAAACGAGTCCTTGGTTTACCCGAAGGTGTAGGGAGGCAAAAACTAAGTGCAACAGAGAATGGAAAAGGTACAGGAGGCATAGGACCCAGGAAAACAAGGAGATTAGTAGAAGAGCCAGAAACGAGTATGCACAGATAAGGAGGGAGGCCCAGCGACAGTATGAAAACGACATAGCATCGAAAGTCAAATCTGACCCGAAACTGCTGTATAGCCACATTAGGAGGAAGACAACAGTCAAGGACCATGTGATAAGGCTGAGGAAAGAAGGTGGAGAACTCACAAGAAACGATCAAGAGGTATGTGAGGAGCTCAACACGAGATTTAAGGAAGTATTTACAGTAGAGACAGGAAGGACTCTGGGGGGACAGACCAGATGGGGACACCAGCAAGGAATACACCAACAAGTGTTGGACGACATACATACAGATGAGGAGGAGGTGAAGAAACTGCTAAGGGACATCGATACCTCAAAGGCAATGGGACCGGACAACATCTCCCCGTGGGTCCTTAGAGAGGGAGCAGATATGTTGTGCGTGCCACTTACCACAATCTTCAACACATCCCTGGAAACTGGGCAACTACCTGAGGTATGGAAGACGGCAAATGTAGTTCCCATTTTTAAAAAAGGAGACAGAAAAGAGGCACTAAACTATAGACCTGTGTCATTGACGTGTATAGTATGCAAAATTATGGAGAAGATTATCAGGAGGAGAGTGGTGGAGCACCTGGAACGGAACAGGAGTATAAATGCCAACCAGCACGGATTCACGGAAGGCAAATCCTGTGTCACAAACCTTCTGGAGTTTTATGATAAAATAACAGAAGTAAGACAAGAGAGAGAGGGGTGGGTTGATTGCATCTTCTTGGACTGCAAGAAGGCCTTTGACACAGTTCCTCACAGGAGATTAGTGCAGAAGCTAGAGCATCAGGCGCATATAACAGGAAGGGCACTGCAATGGATCAGAGAATACCTGACAGGGAGGCAACAACGAGTCATGGTAGGTAATGATGTATCACAGTGGGCACCTGTGACGAGCGGGGTCCCACAGGGGTCGGTCCTAGGACCAGTGCTATTTTTGGTATATGTGAACGACATGACGGAAGGGTTAGACTCAGAAGTGTCCCTGTTTGCAGATGATGTGAAGTTAATGAGGAGAATTAAATCTGATGAGGACCAGGCAGGACTTCAAAGAGACCTGGACAGACTGGACACCTGGTCCAGCAAATGGCTTCTCGAATTTAATCCTGCCAAATGCAAAGTCATGAAGATAGGGGAAGGGCACAGAAGACCACAGACAGAGTATAGGCTAGGTGGCCAAAGACTGCAAACCTCACTCAAGGAGAAAGATCTTGGGGTGAGTATAACACCGAGCATGTCTCCGGAAGCACACATCAATCAGATAACTGCTGCAGCATATGGGCGCCTGGCAAACCTGAGAACAGCATTCCGATACCTTAGTAAGGAATCATTCAAGACACTGTACACCGTGTATGTCAGGCCCATACTGGAGTATGCAGCACCTGTTTGGAACCCGCACTTGATAAAGCACGTCAAGAAACTAGAGAAAGTACAAAGGTTTGCGACAAGGTTAGTTCCAGAGCTAAGGGGAATGTCCTATGAAGAAAGATTAAGGAAAATCGGCCTGACGACACTGGAGGACAGGAGGGTCAGGGGAGACATGATAACGACATATAAAATACTGCGTGGAATAGACAAGGTGGACAAAGACAGGATGTTCCAGGGAGGGGACACAGAAACAAGAGGCCACAATTGGAAGTTAAAGACACAAATGAGTCAAAGAGATAGTAGGAAGTATTTCTTCAGTCATAGAGTTGTAAGGCAGTGGAATAGCCTAGAAAATGACGTAGTGGAGGCAGGAACCAT
>NW_026498626.1:0-12128 GCF_026875155.1 Cherax quadricarinatus | reverse complement strand
AACTTCACGAGACCCTTGACATTCCTTCAGTGCCACACCATACAGTCTTCTTTGGGGACCCATAACAGTCCCTGATAATGCTGGGGGGAGAAAACTTTTCATGTGTCGTTGCTTAAAGATCCTCTAACCAGCTAAATGCGACAGTTTTATGCGCCGGTACGCGGTCCGCCTTTTGGTGCAAAAACGCTATTTTTCCTCACCAGGTGGGTGCAAGAGAACCTGTGAAGCGTCCTCTTCCCCGAGGTCGAAGACGAAGGGGGGGGAGGGTTTTTTGGGGGGTTTTTCCTGATTTTTAGTGAGCAGGATAGAGTGGGGTTGGAGGTTGGTAAAGTGGGTTGGGTGGAAGGGGCATTTTCGGGAGAGTACCGGGAAAACACCAGGGATGACGGTTCCCAAATGATTTTTATAGGCACATTGGGGGTGTATTAGGCAGTGTTTTGTTAGGGCTTTTGGGACCTATGAACTGGGGGAAGTTGGGCATATCGCAAAGACGGGTGTCATAGTTTTGGTGCCAAAAAAAGGGGGGGGGGAGGGAGTTGAGTCTTACCGTGCAATATCTTTTATGTCGCTGATTACAAGGTTTTTGCGAAAAATTTTTTGGGTAATAGACTGAAAAAGGTCATGGGGGCGGGATAATGGGGGGAAATTTGGTATCCCCCGGAGGGGGATGCGGGTAGGTCATGGTGTATTCGGGGATTTTTTGGGGTAGTAACAAGGGGGTATTTTTGGTTGGATTGGGGGAAAAAATTTGATTATGTGGATGGGAAATTTTTGAGAGAGTAGGGGAGAATGGGTTTTGGAGGGGGGGGTGGTTGGTTTGGGGGGGACTTTTTTGAGAATGCATCATGAGAGAAAGGTAAAGGGAGGGTTTGGGGGTTTTGTAAATGGGAAGGGGTTTAAGGAGGGTGTCCACTCTCCCAAATATCTTTGTGTATGAGAACCTTTTTAGGGGGTGGGGGGGTGGGGGGGTGGGGGGAGGTGGGGTTTGTGGGTTTGTTGGTTTGTTGTGAAAACCCGTTTTATTTAAAGGTTGGATTTGGGGGAAGGGTAAATTTGGTTTTGGGAATGCTACTGGGAAAGAGAGTTAAAAAGCAGAAATCCGGGTTTTTGGAGGGAGGGCTTGGGTAGGAGGGACCTTGGGGGAGGAGTTTGGTTGGAAAATGTAGATAGGCTAAAGATTTGTGGGGTTTTGTTTTTGGCAGAGGAAGGGAGCCCGGAGGGTTAATTTGAAATGGTAATGGACAAGCTTTGGTGGCTAGGGTCTGGGGGCCGGGGGTGTAACCTTGCATCAGAGGGGGGGTGGGTAAAAAAAAGGATTTTGTAAAGGTGTGGGGAGGGGCGGAAATTTACCATTACAAAGTCAGGATTTTTGGAAAGCAAAGAAGGGGCTTAAAGGGATGTGTGGGGTTTGGGAGGGCATGGTTGGGGAAAGAGTGTAAAGACGGGTGGGGAGGGAGGCTGGGATTGATTGCATTGGGGGGGGGAAGGGCCTTTGTGGCGGGTTTTTCGGGCGCGGGGGAAAGGGGGCTCGGGGGGGGAGGTGATGGGGGAAACCCCAAAAATTTGGGGGGCAGGGGGGGACTTGTGGAGAGTGAAGAATGTTGCGGTTTTGTTAAAAGGTTTTTTTAAAAAAAGGGGGAAAACGGGGGGGGGGGGGGGTCGTCGTAGGGGGTTTTGCGGGGATGGAGGGAAAAAATATGTTGGAAAAGGGGATAGGGGGGAATTTGTAATTTAAAAATACCGGCAAGGCGGGGAATTATTTAGATTTCCTTTTGGGGGGTTGCCGAAAAAGGGGGCAAAACAATTTTTTAAAGGCTTCATCGGTTTTTGTGGGGGTTCGGCTTTTTTTTGGTTTTTTTTTGTTTGTTGGAGGGGTAGGGGGGTGGTTGAAAAAGGGTTTTTCTTTTTTTGGGAGGGGGAAAAGATTCACCCCTTGGGTTTTGTTTTTTGGGGGGGGTACCCAAAAAAGGGGGGGGGCTTGATAGAAAGTTGTTATTGTAGGGGGGGATGGGGGGTGGGGGGAAAATTGGTAAAATTGGGGGGCGAGTTTTTGGCAGATGTGGAAAAAAAAATTTTGGGGGGGAAGGGGGGGGGAATTTTTTTCCCGGGGGGTACGTGGATTACTGTTGAACGTTTACTCGTTTGGTATGGGGGTGAGAGGCAAGGGGTTTGGGCTCTTCAGTGGTGGCCCCTTTGGGTGTTTTGGGAAGCCTGGGGAGGTTGGTTATTGGTTTGCACGGTGGTTGATGTGGGTAAGTTTATTGTAGGGAGCGTTGGGGGCCCTCCGGGGTATGTGACCTTATAAATTTTTTTGTAAAATTATCAAAAAAGTTGTATGTGATTTTCGGTTTTTTCCTTGTATAAGAATCATTATATAGGAGGTTTATTTTTTATATGTATAATGTGAGGTTATGTCTTATATATTTTTAATCTGAAGTTAGATTCAGCCTTGTCATACACCTCTTTTTTTTTTTTTTTTTTTTTTTTTTGTATTGAATATGTACATTATGCACTATGTACGAAAATATATAAGTATTTGATGGGGTTTATATATACCCTTATTTTGTATGGAAGGTCCTATTATATATTGAGTGTTAATCAGTAACATTAACTTTGTGTATGTGTAGGGTGTTTGGGGGAACCAATGTCTTTGGTATAGTTCTATCATAGATTGTTTAAAATTTAGGTTTATTTGCAGACAAGTCATTTAGCGATTTATTTCTATGTATGATTTAGTTTGTTCTTATGAATAAGTGCACATACACGTATGTGTATATGCATGCGTATATGTATACATATATGATTGCAGGACTCGTTCCTACATGTCTTATAATGAAACCCCGACTGTTTTTTTTTTGGAAGTCTGCTGGGTTGGGTTATTTTAGTAAGAAATTGTTTTCCCAAAGGCCCATCATTAGGGAAATTAATGTATGTTATTTAGAATGGGGACCCGTACATACGGAGGGGGGGGGTAGAAAATGTCAGCTGTGTCGGCACTTGGGCAATAATGAGTATTGGAAAGGAGGGGTTTTAAATTATGTGGATTAAAATATATAAAAATAAGTGGAAAAAATTAAAGCAGATTGGGAGATTTGGGTTTTCCTTGGTTTATAATAATAAAAGATGAATATTGTTATGTTATCTTGTGTATCTTACTTAACTAGTTACATTGGATGTAATGTATATGGGATGAGGGACAGGTGTGACAACAAAAACGTTAATCGTCTGTGTTCATTTAGACAATGAGATTTATAATTTTGGGGTAAGAACTCTACTGTGTTCTTACACATTCGTCTCTCAGCCCTTTGTGTAGAGAGGACGTGCGCTGCTGCTACCCCCTGGTGTTGATTAGTGGCAGTTATATTTTCACAGGGATGGCGCAGGCAAGCTGGAGACGCATAACACAGTCTTGTTGAGCTTATCCGTGGGCTGTGACAGGAACTTCTATGGAAAACCCGATACTACCTGCAATCATACGAGATACATATGGTATTGCTGACGAGGAGATATATGGAGTAGCGCTGAAATGGCACGACGAGGATCTTGTCAAGTTTAATTTTTGGCAAGTGTGTATGAGGCGGTAGTAGACAAGTACCAGGAGGTCTTGACAGTTAACTCCGCTGTGACCGTGCGACTTCACGACGTTTTTTCCCCCATTACACATGGGTTAAGATTAGAAATGTGCCATTCGAGGCGGATGATTCTGACATACGTCTTGCGATGGGCAAATAAGGTACAGTAACATATGGCCACTGTTGGGAAGTGGGCCACTGGCATACACAGGAAAACCTCGAAGGAACGTAGTCTGTGAAGATGACGTTACGGTTACCCTAGTTCCGTCGTACGTATGCTGCCAGAATTTCGTACCAGGTGTTGTGACATACGCTGGCAACGCCGGACCTGTCCGGTATGTGGGTCATATGACTCACCTAGCGGCTCTGTTGAATAGAGCGTGGCTACATGGGAACAAAGGCAACGACAACAGCAATAGAGAAGAGGGTGGATTTGGCCCTTATGTGACTCTGCCTACACAAGGTGGGTTCCTGGATGTGGAGGTCGAGAGAGCGGGGGGTGTTGTTATCTGGTGTGACGAGGGGGGGACACCCCTTCATGAACGCAGCTCAGGTGGTGGAAGAGGACACCCCGACTGCGAGTGCTAGTGATGTGGAAGACTCATTAGCCAAGGCTTAAAATGTGTTATTGCTGACAAGAGTCTTGGGAAGGTTGGGAGTCCAGATCTAGTTCTTGGTTCTGTGTGGATCCGCCGTGGAACAGGATCTGAAGTCTGCGCATGTGATAAGAATCTTTTGATGCAAGCTGTGGAGGTGGAGCCGACCGGGACAATGGTATCAGACGACATGATGGAAGCAGAGGGAGCATCATGAAGCGCGCTGCTGCACTATCTGACTCCGAGACTATCACGCCTGCTCCAGCGCACTGGCAAAAAGTCCTGGGGCGGAGTTACACAGAGAGGAAACAGGCGCCTAAGGGGCTGAGTTGGGTTAAGAGCGTTTTCTAAGGGGGGAGAGGGACCGAGGTGTCCACGTAATACGATCTGGTGGCGAAGACAGTACCTGGTCAAGAAGGAAACCACTCTGTAAGCTCAAGTGCATAACATTGAACATTAATGGGATTTGAGATCATAGAGAAAGTGTGTATGGTTTAGTGAATATTGTGCGTAATGATGGTTGACGTGTGGTTCGTGCTTGGAAACACTACAGACCAGTTTATGAGTTGAAGGTAAATGGGGTATAATGTGATGTGGAGCAGCGATAGTTGAAAGAGAGTTTGCCATCCTGGTAAGGAAACTAGCCTCTTCGTGTGAGGCATTGTGAGGGGGTAGGGGAGGGTGATTCTGTAAAGGGTTTTTTTGTGGGGTAGGGTACAGATGAGTTTGGTGTGGTGTATGGTCCAGCAGAAGGGAGGATGTGCTTATTAGAATAAATTTGTGAAGGATGTCTTAGTATATTTGAATTGCGTGCTTTGCCGGGGTTGTAGCTGTAAATTGGTGGTGATTGGAATTGGTGATAAGCGTAAGGATGTGAACCTAGAGGGCAGTATTTTTGGATTGTTTGGGAATTATTAAATGGAGTGGGGTTTAATGACGTTGACGGGGTGGGGTTGTAGAACATACTTTTGTTAACGTGATAGCGGCAAGACTGGATCGATTGTATGTGCCCCCTGAACAGTAAAGTGAAGCAGAGTGCGTGTGGTGACGCGTTTTTCGGATCACGAAGTAATGTGATAAGTTTTGTGGACGATCGGGGCTTGGTATTGGAAGTTAAATGTGAAGCTTTTGCAGGGTAAGGATTGTCGTCAGTCCTTTTGCGCAATTTGGGAACGTTGGGATGATGCGCCGGGGATGATGAACTGGTAAATTGGTGGGATTCGGTGGCTAAAAACCGTATCAGAGAATATTATATTTGTCGTGGAGGGAAATAAAACGGTTAAAAGTATGGGTTTCAAAGATATCTTGAAGGCAGCCTGCGGGAAGTTATCAAGACGGAGGACAAGCTCTCCAGTGCAGGACATTGAGGTTAAAGGAGAGTATAGGGTATAGCAAAACATCGGGGTGGTGGTGGCATTATGGGAGGATTGGAAGAAGTGCTATGTGGTGACCGGCCGTCGGCTGGCGTGTTAAGAGGCAAGAATTAATGACGTTGAGATGATGGGTTAAACGTACATGTAGGGATGTTAGGTATAGAGCGTCTAGCATTGGTAACGACAGAGGGTATGTGATATTAGAAGCTTTTTGGGGGGGGGGGGGGGGTGGGGGGTTTAATCAGATACGCAAAGTGTGGGCTTCCGTAGTGGCATTGAGGGAATGGAGAGTATTGCAGTGTGACTTGATGGTCAAGATCGGTGACATAGTGGCCGATTACGGAGTGTGAGATTTGGCAGGCGTTGTCAGGATGAGTTTGGGAAAAGCGCCGGGTATAGACGACTTCAAATGATTTCTACTAAAAGAATTGTGGTTTTCTGAGGTTTTTTTAGTAAGCTGTTTAACATACTTTAAGAGGCTGGAGTAATAGAGCATCACGGACGGCCGTTTTTGTGGTGTGGTCCGAAAGGGACAGTCTACGTATGGATTATCGGGCACTTCGCTTATGTGTGGAGATTATAAAGTTGTTTGCGAGAATATTAGGGAACAGAACAAGAGGTAATAGGCAAGGAATTGATAAGGGCAATATGGGTTTCCAGAAGGTCGAATGTATGAAGGCATGCATATTCGAAATTTATAGAGAAACAGGGGAGTTGGGTGATGGAGGTGTATTGCGTTAGATTGGAAGCTGCTTATGATATGTATAAAAGGGAAAGCTTTATGGAGGTTTTAGGCGTTGGCAAGGTTTTTTTGGGGAAGAAATAATTTCTTGGGCAAAATTATGGAGCGCAGAAGTAGGTGCAGTTAAGGAGCTAGGAGTTAAATACAGATGCGACGGGGACGCGCAAGGCTGCCCTCTACAAAAATAATTTTGCGTGATACAGGATCCATTTATAGGGCCATTCGAGGTGTGTTGCGGAGGTGGGAGGGTACTGACCGGGGAGGGGGGGCTGGTATCGAAGGTTATGTGGATGACACGACTGTTTTGGTGAGAGTAATGGATTGCTTAGGTGGGTACAGGTGGTGATGTGTTTGGGAGGCTTCAGTATGAAAATAATGTTGAGAAGACTAAGTTTCTAGACTTAAGGATAGTACCAATGGGATGAGGTGGTAGGGGGTGGTGAAGGTGGTGAATCAACTAATGATATGTGGATAATGTTATAGACATTCACGGTGGCTCAAAGGTGATTCGTGAGAATAGTGAATGGAGTATTGAAAATACTTGGTGGTTTGAGGCGCGCAACAACGCTGCATCAAAGAGTAATAGTGACGAACGTGCTATTGTACAGCAATATATGGGAATGTCGTTGTCATGTACCCGCTGATGAGACTGAGGTGAAGCGTTACAACATGGGGTTTTTAGGTATATGGGGATCGGCTGCGAATGTTAAGTAGACGGTTGGTAACACTTCCGGTCAGTCGAGAGGCTGAACTTTTACCTCTGAAAAAAGGATGAAGCGTGTGACCTTAAAACGAGTTAATAAGGGAGGGGTTCGGGAGGGGAGGTGGACTTGTGCGATACGTAAGGATTGCATCGGTTGGGGGGGGTAGGATTTAATTGTTGGTGAGGCCATGTTGAGGTTATTAATGACAGTGAGGGAATCCGTCGTGTGTTAAATTGCGGTCCTCGAATGAGTGGAAGGTAGGTCAGTGGTTGCTGCTGTTGAAGGGGCATACCCTATGTATGCGTGGAACGAAATATGGACGCGTCCTAAAACAATTACGTGTAAAACCGGTGTCGGGAGAATGTTAAGATTTTTACATGGATTTTGCCGTCCTGGGTTGTCCCTATTCAATAGGAGATAAGGGAGGGAGGGTAAAGTAGAAGCGTGTGGAAAGCATGGAGACATTTTGCATCGTATATTTCGTGACTGTATAGAAGTGGAGCGGGTCTGTTAGGAAAGGTGTTCAGTAGTGGGTGGGGAGGATTCAGTGTTGCGGGCTTTAAGTTTGGATATAGGTGGGGTGAGTAAGATGGTGGAGAATGCAGTTGCGTATTTGGTCACGGATTTTATATATACGTCATGGCAAGTTGAGTGAGAGATAAAGTGTTAGATGCGACATTTTAATAAACTTAGTGTCGTAATAGGGAAATTTATGAGGAATTGAAATGCGTAACTGAGGGCTTGCGGAGTTTAGGTTGTGTGGGATGGGATTTACGTGGCAATGTAAGGGGTCGCGGCGGGCTGCTTCCCGATGAGACAGTGTGAAAGGTTAGTGTGGAAGAGAAATGAAATATAGTACTGAGACATAAGTGCCTTGACTGTATGATGAGCGGGTTGTGTGTTCTGAACGATACACGTTCTACAATTAATTATTAATTATGCAATGACAAGACACAGACTCGTAATGTGATGGAATATGATATATCTGCAACGAAATTATTGGTATGGTGTGAATAATGATTTTGATAGGTTGGCTAATATATATAGTCACATGAAGTATTGTGGTGGTAGGAAGCTTCAGTATTTAATCGAGGTTGAAGGTCATGCATCTGTTAGTGTATTGTGCTACAGGACTTACATCATAGTAGTGGTTTTAATGATTGGCGAAATATTTTTAGAAAGCTGACTTAACCTGTTTTCTTAATACATATGGTTTTTTCATGGAGCTCTATAGGCCCGTAGTATTAGGTTACCCTTGAATTGTTATATATATAGGGTAAATTGATGATGACATAGGATTAGGTATTTGTGTTTTCACTGGTTTTTTGTAAAGTTTGTAACATATGTATATATTTATACCTTCCTGGAGAAGGTGAATTATGTTGGTGTTTAGTAGATATACGTTGTACATGAATCATGTAGAAATGAATTATATATTATATCAATACATTGAGTGATACTGAACGTATCATAGTTGTTCAATATGGAATATGAAAGTATTTCATACAATATACAGTACATATAAAAGATTGTTACTGTCAGTGATTGACATGCAAGAAGTGGGGGTAGTGTTTTGACTAGAATGTAAGGTGTACATTCTGTGGCTGATAACAAATGTAAAAGGTGTACATTCCTGGCAGATGTACAAACAGGATTATATGGACTTGCCAATGATTCTTAGGTTTTAGATTTAGTGTTCCAGACATAATTCTACTTCAAGGATTGGAATGGCATTGTTACTGTACAGATTTGTCTTTCAATTAATATGTTAATTGAAAGTACATTACTATGCAGAAGTTTTCATCAGCTTTTTCCACTAGTAATTTGTCGTTATTTTTATTGTTACATGTATGTTTTTTTCAATAAAATATAAAAAAAAATGGATAACAAATTTTTGCGAAGTGTTGATAAGTGAGGCGTGAGTGAATAATATGTGGACCACGGTCTAGCACTGTGGACAGCGGGTGCCTAGCACCATGTGACCACGGTGTAGCACCTGTGGTCGCAAGGTGCTAGCACCTGTGGACCACGTGCTAGCACCTGTGGACACGGTCTAGCCACCTGCTGGACCACGTGCTATCACCTGTGTGACCACGTGCTAGCAGCCTGTGGACTGCCAGTTTTTTTTGTGTGACTGACTATACACTTAAATATACATATTGTGTGTGGTATTATGATTTACGGTAATGGAACTTGTAATTTAAGAATTTGCTATAATAATTTGCATGTATTTGCTCCAATTGTGTTTTCTAGTGCCTTGCACGGCATAGTGTTGAGGCGGTGATCATGCACGGTGTCCAGAAATATGAGTATATGTTTGGTATTAAAGTCTGTGCTTTTTGTTAATTGTTCTCACTGGTGTTCTGCAATTTTCAGTTATGTTTTGAGAGTAAAGATTTCATGTACGTCGGATAGTGTAAATAAGTTGGGCAAGCAGTGATGTTATAGGTTTTTTGTGTTAGTGGGTGTGCTAGGCACAGTATTTATGTCTTACTTATGTCATGGTTATATTTATGTTTGTATTGTACTGTTGTCAATAGCAATAATGTATGCCATATAAGCTTAAAGACTGAATGTCATAGTTGAAGCTGTGTTTATTGTTTTTAACACTGGAATTGCATTTTTAAATGTGTAGAGCTTACATGTGTTGGATTTTGAGACTAAGTTTATTCTTATGGTTTTGTAGTAATTTTGTATGTCCTTGTGACTTTTCTATATCACCATTGTTTGTGTAATACATATTGTTATTAATTGAACCATTAGGACATTACAGTAAATTAATGTTTTTGAATCATTGCTGTGATATTAGATTAGGCCATCAATTCATTGTTTATAGTAATTAGGTTTAAATAGTGGGTGGTGGATAACCACGGGGGGGGTGGGTTAATATGTCTGTATAATATGATCATGCAATGCCATTGCATGGTCTGTAGTCGATTAATTAAGTACCATTTCGAGGATGGTGTATATATAATGTGCTGTTCATATCATGTAATTCTGTGAGTATTGTCCTCCTCGCTTCCGAGCTGAGTGCGACGTGCTGCGCAGGCGCTCCCGCTTCAGTTGATTGGCCTCCATTTACCTGTTTTTGAGCAATCAAAAATGGCGGACTGACAAGACTAGGAATACGGCTGTGTGGAATTGTACATGTGTGCCCTAAGCAGGTCTACCAGCAGGGCTACACGACGATTAATCGTGATGTTAGGGGATACCCAATGAAGAACTTATGGTGTGGGCTGTCACGGATAGAGAGGGATTTTCGTCAAATTTATGATGCTGGATTTTACACAAGTATAGTGTAAAAAAGTACCACGAGAAGAGGATGCCGTGAACGCAGTAGTGGAGGATGTCTACATGAAGTATCCAGTTATGTGACATACTAAAAGTAAGAATGTGCCCTTTGAAAGCACAGAGTATGATTTGTTTCGTATTTCCGTCGTTATGGCAAATTCATGCTGCGGAGTGGGAGTGTGATGGAGGGTGCTATGTGGGACTGCCCGAATGATCCTTCAATCTGAAGATGACCTAAGACAATCAATTCCTACATATGTGTTTTTGGTAGATTTCCGATACGGGTAACGTATACATCAGGACAGAGGAGGACTTGTAGGCTGTGCGGATCATTTATCATATGGCATCCCAAGCCGCAGAAACCAGAAAGGAGGGAAAAAATGCCTACAACGGTGATCAGCAGTTGGACCTGTGGTACAGAGTCATTGCGGCGAAAGGCACATCATACAGTTTGGAGTGAGGAAGTGGATAAAGCAGCGGAGGAAGACGGTCTCTGTGCGACGTTACTGTGGGGGACGGGCTGAGCAACGACGACGACGACGACGAAGATGACGGTGACCCTGTATGCAACAGGAATGAATGTTTGGATAGGTTTTGAAATAACTTCCTGAGTGAGGTGAAAAAAGAAAATAAAGGGGAGTCTGATGATGAGAGGGGGGGGGGGGGGGGGGGGGGGGGGCGCATGGACTCGCATTTGGAGGAGCTACAGTCTTATCGGGACGGGGGGAAGACCGTGTGCAATGAGGGAAGTGCACACTGTGGCGGGGTGCACAGAGAGTGCAGGGAAGAGGAGGCTACTGGGAAAGGGGGTTCACGAAAAAGAACAGCTGGACGTCTTTGAAGATTTTAACTCCGGGGGCAAGACCGGGGAAAAGTTTGGGAAAACCCAAAGGGTTGGGATCTCAGGGAGAGTGGGTGTAGTGGTCTGACCACTGAAAGGTTAAAAGGTTAAGGGGGGGGGGGTTGGGGGGACGGGGACAGGAAAGGGTGACAAACGGGATCTATCAGCAGCCGGTCAAGCGGGGGGGCAATTCCAAGGCGGGGGGGAAAGCCGCCTCTACTTCTAATTCAAGGTTGTAACGAAAGTTAAAGGCCTAGACCGGGTTAAAAAGGGAGGGTGGAATGGGTTTTTAAAAAAAATTTAATGTAATATTGTTTCATTCAGGACCAATAAAAAGTTGGGTTTTGATTGTCTTTTAAAGGATATAAGGTGTTGTAGTGGCTCTTGAGGGTTAAAGGTGGGTTGCGTGGCTTAAAGGGAAAACCCGTTCCATTGGGGATTGTGGGGGGGGGAGGAGGGGGGAGGGAGGTCGTGAGGGTGAGGGGAGTGGGGGGCAACGAGGGTTTTTTTTTTAAGGTGATATGCCGGGGGAGGGCAAACGCACGAGTTAAGGAGAACTTTGTGAGAGAATTTTTGATGTACTTTTAAGGGGGTTTTCCTTTAACCTGTAATAGGGGAGAAAGGAAATTTTGTTTTTAGGGGGGGATGTGGAACCGAGGGGGCGGGTGTAGTTGGGGTTGTTTTGAATGTTTTCGGAACGGGGGGTTTCGGGTTTGTGGGGGGGGGGGTTTTGGGAGGGTTTGGGATACGTTTGTCAGACGGGTTTTGCTCAAGATAATAGGATCTAGCAAAGGAAGCTGACGGTGTTGGGTCAAGGGCTTTTTATTGGGGTTTTCTGATCTAGGGGAGTTATACAGATCTGATTGGAAAGGGATGGTAAACAACGGGTTTCTGAAATTAAATGCAAACCGTGAGGAGTGAGGAGGTAGTAGGCTTTTGGGAAAGGGGGCAACTTTTTTGGGGTTTAGAGTGGTAGGGTCGTGTTTTTAGAAAGGTGGAAAGGACGCTA
>NW_026498624.1:0-19765 GCF_026875155.1 Cherax quadricarinatus | reverse complement strand
TCGGTTTTTCAATGCTACACCACACAAGTCACTATCTTGTACGCCATATGTCTCCCGGATGATCTTTGGCAATAAGACTTGCGCAGAACTGGGCGTTATCGTTCCTTTAAGTAGCTCAATGCCTACAGTATTTATCCTTCGTCTCAGACTAACCGCCATCTTGACAATCACAGTGCACCTAAGTTGTTAGCCGAGGTGTGACAGCACCACTTCACACCACTGCAGCCAGGTAACTGACAAGGGAGCTCGCCTACAAACAGCAGAGGGTTGCAGAGCACAACCGCACTCTACCGTGGTCAGGCAGCGAATGTGATCAATGGATTATGGGAGAATTGCAACGGACGGCAGTGGTGGTACTTTTTATTTTTATTTTATTTAAAACTTCATGTACAAATAATTATAGGTACATATATAAAAAAAACGAACAAGGACAACATCAATAAAACAATATATAAACACAAAACAATCCAGGCAACATCTGACAGTCTACTATATACAAGTTTTTAAAACATATCACAATTTAAGAAGGAATAAAGTTATAATAACAAAGGCCACAAAATGGCTATAAATAAAACTCCTAAAATTACAACCTCAACACAATAATGCACCAAGCTTAATGACAATCACAAGTAATACAGCTCTCAACAAATACACCAGACCTACAATATGCCTTATTAAGAAACCTGTGCTGCAACACAGGTGACCCATCATCCCTCCCCCCCCATTCACACACACACATTGAAAACTAACCCCATCACCAACCTGAATAAGCATGACATTAATTATCCTCAATTTAGGATTATTATGACACATGTCACTTGAGGAAACATTATTTACAACCATGAATGGTACAGGACTACCAAAATTACAATACCTTAAATAAGAATAATAATAATAGGTAATTATGTCAAAACTGATGCTGGACCACGTTACAAAAAAAGGCAAAAATAACTCAGTGCTTCAAGGAAATAGTGAAAGGAAAACCCTCTCAAGAAAATTCAAATTCAATTGCAATACCAGTGCAAGTGGAACATAATACACTACCAAAGAAATATACATGTTATATAATTTATAGGTTATACATTAATACATGTTATATATTTAATCTGCTCCTTACACCTTCCCCATCAAGGGAACTAAGCAAAACTTATCTTGCACAACCTCTCATCTGGTCACACACTAGTACCTCCAATCACACCCAACCACATCACTGCATACCCAAGGAGGTAAGCCCGTTGAAATCCCCTGAACCCCCCCCCCCCTTTTACCAACCTACTCACCCCGGCAGTTAAAGCCCCTTATAACGCCAATAAATTCCCCATTGTTAGTCCTCTATACCCCTCAGAAAAATACTCTTCCCACCTTTTCCCAAAAATGTCTCTATTGCGACACAAAGTTTGATAAAACGTCGCCGCCAAAGTCCTTCTCATCACATCCCCACCCACCTTCCCCCTCATACCCCATAAAACATATATGTAGTCCACGATGACATATGCTAAACCTCTTACCACACTCTCATCCACACCACTCATATCAAGACTCAACGCTCGCAATACCGACACACCTTGATCTCCCACCCTCACCACTACCTTACTCATCCATACCCTGATGCACTCCAAACCTTCACAAAAATAGACGACATGATACGCAGTCTCTTCCCCACTGCATCTGCCACACCCCCACCCTCAATAACCCTCCTATCTCGGAGCATCGCTCCCGTTGGCAAAATCCCATGCAGGAAACGGTACATAACCTCACGTGCCCTAGGTCGTATCCTTAATTTACTAAATCTTCGCCATATTACATCCCATGCATACATGGGGTAGATCCCTTCAACTGGCGCCACTACATTTCCCCCTAACGATTTACACAAAGTTCCCACCTTTACTTTTCCCGGTTCCCTGGCTAACATTAAGGCATGTAACACTGTTTCACATTCCTTCATTTCCGCCCCTCCATACCATTTCCTCATGTGAGCATGTACCTTATCTAGCTGACCCTCCCTCCATCCACCTGCACTCATCACTTCCCTCTTAATAAACACACATTTCACGCACATTCTCAAGTCCAACAAACCCAACCCTCCCCTACATACCGGCAATGTCACTACCTCCCTTCACAACCAGTTGCACCCTGAACCCCACAAAAATCTGAACACCATTCTAAGAATACTCGTGATCGCCGTTCCTGTTAACGGCATCACAGCCGAAACAAACCAGACTTTACTATATAGTAATACATTGATGACAATTGCACGTTGCCTAAGGGTTAAATGGTGAGGTCGCAGCATTCCCAACCATCGCTGCACCTGTTCCACCATCCTATTCGAATTGCTAACCCTTGCAGCACTCAGGTCAGCCTCATACATGACACCACAGATTTTCAGACACCCGGTCCTCCGCTGCACAACATCACATCCCCAATCTAATCTCTCTGCCCACTCTCCCAGCCCCATGATCATTGACTTTTCCAGATTTACCTTCATCCCAGTAGCTCTCCCAAAAGTGTGTACAACTTCCCCCAAAAGTCCTAACCGTGTCTCCTCACTTACCAAAATAGTGGTATCATCAACATAGCCCACCAAACCAGGCCACGGCTTCAGCTCACCATCCCTCCCCCCAGTCCTTAGACGATCCTCCACCATCCTATAAAAGGGATCCTGAACACATGCAAACAATATTTGTGATAAAGGACATCCCTGCCGAAGACCCCACTCCATGTTGACTCCCCCCCCCCCCACACACCCATTGATTTGCACCCTTACCTTCGCGTTTGAGTACAAACGTATCCACCCACACCCCCTATTTCTTCGCCAAACCCCTGTCGTAGGAGAATATCCCTCAAAACCTTTCTTTCCACCCTATCATAAGCCCCTTGCCAATCCAACGCCACCAATGCCCCTTTTCCCCTTTCCATGTCCTCTAGGAACCCCTTGATAATCCCATGGCCCTCGCTCATTGACCTACCAGGTAAACCAAACTGAGACTCAAACACGACCCTCCCCACAACACATTTAAGCCGATTCCCAAGAATTTTCGCAAATAATTTATTATCAGCACAAAGCAACGAAATGGCTCGGTAATCCCGAAGGGTACTCTGCTGTTTACCCTTTGGGACCAACACCACCACCGCCGTTGCCTGAGATTCTCCCATCTTACCTCCGTCTTTCATGGCATTCATTAACCTTACTAGGAAACCCCTAAGCAGACCCCAGTGCTGTACATAAAATTCGCTTGGTAAACCATCGATCCCAGGTGCCTTATCCTTCCTCATGTCCATAAGGACTCTCCATATTTCCCCCTCCTCAATGACCCCACCCAGTGCCTCCCGATCACTCCTCCCCAGTTTGCACGGCACATACTCACATACCTTCCCAAGAACCTCGCCATCCACCCCACTACTTTTCCCGTATTCCTCAAACCATCTATCTGCATATGCACTCATCCCCTTGGTGTCCCTTAATACCTGACCCTCTCTAAAACCCCCCACAGAAGATATGACTTGCAAACCCGGTATTGTAGTCGTTCGCTGTCGTACCTTCTGTCCTCGCAGCACACAAGCTGATGGCTTGTCGCCCCAGAGTACTTCGTCCAACCCCGCCTGTACCCGTACAGCTGCAAAACGTTCTTCTTGCAAATCCCTTATTCTGTCCTTCAACATGTGTATATCCTCCACCGGGTACACCCCGGCCACCGCCCCCTTCCCTCGTAACAATCCTGTAATCTAGATTCTAAGTAATTTGACAAACCATACCGCAATTGATTAATGCGTTTGCTCTCCCTCACATAAAATTGACGTATTCTTAACTTAGCCACACTATCCCACCATCGTACCACATCTTCCTCAGTCCTTCTGTCGGCACAGAGCCGTTCCCAAAATATTGCAAACGCTTCCACTCCCTCCCTATCCCCCAAAACCATCGTGTTCTGTTTCCAAAACTTCCCTGCCTACGAGCCAAAGCATCCCATCCCACCTCCACTAATACTGCCCTATGATCGGAAGACACCATCTCAATAGTTTTAAAAGACTCTACCAACACCCTCTGAGATAAATATAACCTGTCCAAACGAGCCGCATATCCCATTCTTATAAACGTATGTTCCACCTCCCACAGACCTCCCCCGAAAGCATCACGTAACTGAAGATCTCTAAGCAGGCCCCCCAAGACTGAGGAAAAATATCCCGCTCCTCTGGGTTCCACGTCTGTCCTCTTAATTACACAATTCCAATGCCCCCCACAATCGCCACAGACGGTAACGTGCGTAGGTAGTACACGAGCTCCTCCCGCACAAAATCCGTCTTCACTTTCACGTCACTTTCTGCTGGGGCATACACACACACAAACGCCACTCTCTCTCCCATCCACCATCCTTCCACACATAATACTCTCCCCCCTCCCCCCCCTCTTTCCTATGCAATACAAACGGGCTCGCCTCCCTGATCAACACACCCACTCCTCCTTTTAAACGCTCAGACGGCAACACATAAGCCAAGCTTAAAATTGTGCTCCTGCACAAAAGCTACGTCAACCTTGTACCTATTCAAAAACATCCTGAAGCACTCCCGTTTAACACCATCACACAGACCATTAATATTTATTGTTACACACCTGAGGCCAGTTTAAGGTTTCCTTCCCCGCCTCATGTCAAGATTCTTCCCTTTCAGACCGTTCCCCTGGACTGTGCCTTTGCCACAGACTCCCCCCTCCTTCCCAACCATCCCCCCCTTCTGTTGTGGCCCTCTCGCAGAGTCACTCTGAGTACCATAACCCCATGTCTTTTTTCCCGGCCTTTGCGCCGGTGTCAGAACATTGTCCGAATCTGACGCTGCTGCCCTTTTCCTTGTAGCTCCCTCAGTTTCCATATCTGAGTCCTGGGAGCCAGCACAATGGACTTCCACCTCTACCACCCTTAATCTGCCTCCATGTCCTTCCATGGCACTCGCACTGTCCACCACAGGTGCCACCTGATCCTCCCCTTCCCCACACACACCTTCTGCCCTGATCCCAGGTTCTTGTTCGCTGTAACTCTCCACCTCCGTAGACTGTAACATAGGCTGTATCACCGTCTCCAACTCCTCCTCAATAGCCTTCACTGCTGCGCCCTCCTGCACCTCCTCACTTGACAACTGTACTGTTGATGGGCCAGGTGATTCATGGATCACCACTTCTTCCGATTCCACAGGAGGAGCCACCACCTCTTCACTCCACATGCGACCACGCCCTCCTCCTTGCACCCATTCTTCTTTAGGCATCGGGTGCTCATGCGCAGGTGCTCCGCCCCTTGCCGGCCCAGGAGCCACTGTTGATGGGCCAGGTGATTCATGGATCACCCCTTCTTCCGATTCCACAGGTGGAGCCACTATCTCTTCACTCCACATGCGACCACGCCCTCCTCCTTGCCCCCGTTCTTCCTTAGGCATCGGGTGCTCATGCGCAGGTGCTCCGCCCCTTGCCGGCCCAGGAGCCATACTCCGCTTGCCACAGTCTGCCGCCATATGGTCATATTCGCCACACAGTCGGCACGTACGTCTCTGCCCCACATACGCTACCATTACCTGGGTTCTAAACTCTTCGAGATATACATACGAGGGTATAGGATGCCTTAACGTCATCTTGAGATTAAAAGAACCCTCAGGAAATCCTGTGTAAGCACCTTTTACCCATTTGCCAGGTTGGGCCAGGTGTACAGTTCCATAACGTTCGAATACATTTCGAATATCTACCTCATCAGCCTCAAAAGGCACGTTGCAGAGCTTAACCCACGAATAATGTCGTGATACATCCGTCAACTTGACCCTCACTGCCGGTGTTACGTTAATGCTGACATCTTGGTAACGATCAACCAAAGCCTCGTATACTTGAGCAGTTAGCACTTTCTATATACACCGTTCAGTGCCACTCCATATAAATCCTCGTCTCTGATGCCGTATGTCTCTCTTATAATTTTGGGCAATAACACATCGACTGACGTAGGCGTTAAAGCCCCACTAATAAGTTCAATGCCCACAGTATTCACTCTCCTGCACACACCTGGCGCCATGTTGTTGACTGAGTAGCTCGTCTGGGAAACAGTAGAGGGGTGCAAAGCACGACCGCACTCTACCTCATCCAGGCAGCGAATGCACAACACCTCCTCGTACCACTGCTGTCAGGTTACTGAGGAGCGTCAGGCAAGGGGGTCTACACGGCCCAAGAGCGATGCAGACAATGATAATTAAGTAGCAAGATTGAGTGGTGGTACTGGTGCCAAAAAGGGGATCGATCAACAGTTCTGGATTATAGAGCCATTTCCCTTATGTGAGGTGATTACAAGTTTTTCGAGAGAATACTGGGGAATAGACTGAAAAAGGTGATGGAAAATGTTATAGATAGAGGACAATTGTGAGGGAAAAGTAGGCGTGAGTGGGGTTAAGGTTGTTCAGGCAACCAGGAACCATTAGCGAGTTACGTCGCGCACCCCTACCCCTCTGGCGGGCTGGGGCGAAACTAGTTCTTGGTTTCTGTTTTGTTCAAATTTCTACTCCTGGTAATATTGACCTTACCTGGTGTGGGTTGAAGTTTAGATAGTCACTTCACCTCCACTCTGATCTACCAGGAGTATTACTGTTTGTTCCTTTCTTTTGTTTGCTGGTTACCAGTAATGATTTTGGCATTTATCATTCTTTTTCATTCTTAAATGTTATATTATCATGACCATTGGTAACCAGTTTATTTTTTCTTATTACCAGCTCAGTTCCTGGCGTGGTCATCCAGGATAGACGCCAGATAAAGGAGCAAGACATTTGTTAATGGGACTTATTAACAATAATTAGACTACTACCGGCCCTTATTTATTCTGCTTGTGGTGCTCCAACCGAGTGGTAGAGGAGATTCCAAAACATCGGACTATCACCATCCGCCCAGGATAACCTACATCATCTTTAATATCAGATCTGTCCAGGGCCTTACCTACTCCTGCCCAACTACAAGAACCAAAGGCCTTTTTTTTTTATTATATTTAAATTTTAAGTAAAATCCTCAAAAGTCATTATTCTTATTTTTCCTAGTCGTTTATTTATTTATTTTTCCATTAGTTTTTTGTTCAGATGGAAGGCGTTCCACTGACAATGGCGACCTTGCCAGGATCCGACTCTTGAAGCGACATCGTCCTGATGGTTCAACTGGTTGTGAGTATAACATTTAAGATAGAAAAGGGTGAGTTAGTTGAGGTGTTAAGTCATCACTGGTAGTATGGTTGACTTACCGTTGTTTGGTTCTAAGGTTCGGTTCAGAAGTTTACCTATTTGTTGGACCTGGGGAACTTTGATAATAACCCCTCCTGTGTGAACCGTGTGTATTTAGTTCAGTGAGGGCTATTGAGCCCACAAGTGTATTCTTCCAGGGTGAAATACTTAGTTCATTTTCTACTTTGGGAAGTTTAAAGTGTGCGGACTGTCCCTCTTTCGTAACAGACGTTCCTGTTAGTTTTAATTAAGTCAGTAGAAGTTTGGTGCGTAATATTTCTTTTTACAAGATGGATTCCTTGCAGTTCTAGTTGAAAGCTGGAAAGGGAATGAGAATTACTGGACAAAGCCTTGATCGTTAAATTACTGCTAAAATGGCTATTGAAAAGAAAGAGGAACAGGAAAGACTAGCTCGGGAGGATAAACTAGAACAGGAAAGGATAGCTAGAGAAGAAAGAGTTCAGGCGAGAGAGGTAGCCTTCAAAATGAAGAAAATTGAAGAACAAGCTAAGCAGAGGGAGTTAGAACAATCAAGATTGAAATTAGAAGCAAAGATAGAACTATCTAAACAAAAAAATAGATGGAGTGCTAGAATACCCTTCCCAAGAACCAAATATTAGGATGCCACAAATACCACCATTTTCAGAACAAGATGACATATCGGCATATATTACTAGATTCGAGAGTACTGCCACTCTGTGACTGGCCATCAGATTATTATTATTATTAAAGATTCGCCGGTATTCTCCCGACCCGGGCCTTTTCCAAGTGGTGGCCCGGCCGGCCATCAGATTCTTGGGCTACTAGGCTTGGCTTACTACTGTCAGGTTCAGCATAAAATGTCTATTCCACCCTACCCTCTGATGTTATTTCTAGTTATAGCCTGCTGAAGAAGGCTATACTTAAGGCTTTTAAAAAAACCACTCATCATTACAGGTCTGAGTTTACACATTAAAATAACTCAAAATCAAAATTATATGAAATTCTTAACAACGCTTCTCAGATTATTTGATTCGTGGATTGATAGTGCTGAGGTCGACCACGATTTCGAATCTTTACGAGACCTGATGGTAAGAGATAAATTCCTTTCATCTGTAAACTCTGACTTAGGAATATTCATTAAAGAAAAACTTTCAGACGGCTGCGGAAATGGCACAAGCTGCTGATATATATGCGTGTGCTCATAATAACTATCCCAAAGAGCGTAGCAGATATAAGTCTGTTGTGCCTAAGCAATCTGAGGGATCCAAACCCTCCGTACTGAAGAATTCCACGGCCTTCACAGTGAAGTGTTTCAACTGTAATGAATGGGGTCATAGACGGCCCGACTGTCCTAAGAAAAAAGGTGAAAATATCGGTAAATGTTTCACTGAATCTAACAAACTCACCTTTTAGTGAAGGTACAGTCAATGGCATGAATGTGTCAGCCATTCTTAGACACTGGATGTTCCTGTATTATCTCAAGTAAGCTTTTCCCTAACCTAGATTCTTCACGTTACAAGTCCGCTAAATTAACTGACTATTTAGGAAGAAGCGATTCTTTTCCAACAGTCAGATGTTTCATAAGGTGCAAATGGTTCTCAGGATGGGTAGATGCCGTAGTTGCCCCGATAACCTCGTGTTCTGTTTTGGTTGGGAACATACAAGGGGCTACTTTCCCATCTGAAAAGGACTGTTTGGAATTTGGAGTTTCCAAGGAAGGGTTAGAACCTAATACTTCTGTTTCTTCACAGATAGCTCCAGAAGAGATTCAGTTGGATAACTTAAATCAGAGAGCTGATACTTATGAAACTCCGGTAACACCTTTTATTAAGTCGGTCACTAAAACTGGACAATACAGACACCAGTGGAAAACTACGAGTGGCACAATCTTTTAAACAACAGGACACGATTAACGTCCTTACCAGAGCTCAGTCTAAGGTAAAACCTATCCACCCATTAATTCTTTCCAAAGGAAAACCAATTAATCTGTCTCACATAGATTTAGAGGGTCTTCAAAAGACACTTCCTTCTTTAGAGAAATTTTCTTAAAAGTTTGAGTTCAAACACGATCTTTTGTACAAGACTATAGTGTCTGTGGACAAACCCAATGACGTTGGCCGAAGCCTGTTAGTCATTCCGCAGGATTGCCGGGAAACTATTTTAAAGATTTCTCATGACCTACCAGTCTCTGGCCATTTTTCACATAGGAAAACCTATAAGATCAAGGACCTATATTTCTGGCCTAGTATGTCCTCCGACATCTCTAAGTATTGCAGATCATGTCACGTATGTCAGCTTTCAACACAAAAGGGTAGAACTAGGAGAGTTCCTATTGTAAAAATGCCAATTTTCTCAGTCCCTTTTGCAAGGGTTGCAGTAGATATAGTTGGTCCTATCACTCCTCGGTCATCAGGTCATAAATATATTTTAATTATGATTGATTATGCGTCCAGCTTCCCAGAGGCGGTACCCTTAAAATCCATTACGTCCATAGAAGTCGCAGAAGCCTTATTTTCTCTATTTTTTCACGTGTAGGTATACCTCGTGAAATTGTCTGATCAAGGGGCACAATTCACTTCAGAATTAATGAACAGGTTTATCAACTTGTGGGTGTTAAACCTCTTTTTACTACACCTTACCATCCACTGTGTAACGGAAGAGTGGAGCGACAACATGCCATCCTAAAGTCAATATTAAAGAAACTATGTATTCTTAAACCAACGGACTGGCATAGATTTCTACCAAGTGCTCTTTTGGCAAAGCGCGAAATTCCAAGTGATTCCCTTTTGAATTGCTTTATGGGAGCAAGCTTTTGGGACCCTATTTTTTTTTAAAGAATTTTTGGTCCAAAGAATTAAACCCGAGGTTAAAAACAGTATCAGTTTTTTTTAGATTGGGGGGAAAGTTTGGGAAAGAAACCGTATTTGGTCGGTAAAAAAAAAACCTAGAATGTTAGGAAATTTTAAAGCCCTTTTTTTTGACCAGAAAAGCCCCAAGGAAATTTTTAATGTGGGTGATAAGTTTTATTTTCTACCTGACAAATCCAACAAATTGGTAATTACCTGGCGGGACCTTTTAATAAATGGGTGAAGGTCTGTAATAAGGAGATTGTCTTGGATGTCTGGGAAAGGAAAGAAATTTCACGCAATATTTGAAACGGTCCCATCAAAAGAGAAGTTTATATTTTTTTTTAAACTCCTTTGACAAGATGTAATTCTACAGCGTGGTTAAGGGGTGATTGTACGGTGTAGAGTTTGTATTATGATGACATCTTTTTAAGAACAAAAGAACTACTTGTATTTAAGGGTTTCCCTTCCCCCAAAGAATCAGTTTAAAACAAAAACGACGATATCAAATAAACAAAAGTCTCAAGTAAGTCCCTTTTGTAAATGCTTTTTCTGACTTATTCGGGAAGACCCAGGACTGACCACCCCTGGGTACACAAGTTTGAATTGTGATCATGACCCGTAAGGGGAAAATCTACCTTTTCCCGTTCACTTAGGAAAACATTGAAAATTTGGGGTTGACAAATATTTAATTTAAATATATAAAACCCTTCGAAACCTTTTCTTTTCACAATTGGGTTAAAAAAACCCCGATAATTCTTAGACTGGCACAAGATTTTCGTTATTTAAATCTATCACAAAAATGGGATGCAAAACCCATCCCCGTAATCGATCATGATAGTCTAAATTCCATACTGAAAATTTTCTTCTCTGAGTTAGAAAAATCTCACAAAACTCCAAAAAGTGCCATTCAAAACCCCGGGCCGAAACCCTACATGCTTTCCTACTATGAGGTCTAATGCATTAGCGCCAATGCCTTTTCGGCTTGGTTACCGCGTTTTTCCAGTTATTTGGTTATGAATAGTTTTTCTGATTCAAGAAAATCTGGTGTATTTTGATAATATTTATTCAGACGCATGTTTTTGGGGAAGCCATCTAATACACTTTCGCTCGATTGAAAAGACTAAGAACTCATGGTCTTACAGTCAAGCAACAGAAAATGCTTTCTTGCTATCCTAAGGTACAATACCTTGGGGGTTTATTATCTTGACAATTATCACTTTCCAATGAGACAAGCCCTTTTAGAAAGTTCATTCCCCGCACCCCAAAAAAATTAAAAAGTTTTTTCCCTTTAATCTATAAATTCTATGAAGTTTTTGACCAAATTTAAGTAGTTTGACTTCCTTCTTACAAACTTTTTTAAAGGGTGTCAGGAACCCTTTATTTTTCTGATGAACCTCCAAGCTTCAAAAAATTAAAAAAATATTTTTCCCCCCCCCTGTCCTAAAATTGCTGATATTTTTTTTTTTTTTAAAATTTTTTTTAAAAGAAGGTCAGTAAATATTTTATCACCCAATTAAGTTTTCCCCAAAAACTGGAACATTTACAAAGAAAAAAAAATTTTTATAAGAAAAAATTTAACAAAATCCTACATCAAAAATTCTCCCATACCCCCTACTTACATGTGTAACTCTATGATGTATATAAAAACTTTTTTTCTAGTGTAAAAAAGTTTTTCCCTCTCAATTTTATTGAAATTTTTGCATTTAATACACCAAAACATTCTAAGATTCATTCCCTAATTTTTTTGTATTTTGCATTTATAACCCTCAGATAAATATACTTTTTCATACACGAGTGACTAAAATCACAAAATACCAGAATATTAAGTGTTAAAACATCCCTCAAAACAAAAAAAACTCTACAAAACTTTTTTTTTTTTTTTTTATTAAACAGTCAAAAAAGATAATATATAAAAAAAATTTTTTTAGCTCCTAATTTATATAATTAAATTTCTATTGCCTAAAGACTCCCCGCATTTACAACTTCGTGCCGGCACATACTACCCCCCCCCCCTTTTTTTATTATCTCTCACCCCCTATCCTAATTACGGGTTTAACCAGGCTTATATGTGCATCCTCAAAAAAATAAATAATAATCACAAGTGTCGGGGCCTTTGGGTCCCACTAGGAATCAATATCTTTCCCGGGTCAGAATCAATGCTTTATACTGAGCGTTATTGGGAATAAAAATTCCTCAGCACATACATTAGTCAAAATTAAAAATATTGATACAATTCATACATTTCCCCCTTTTTTTTCCCCAAAAACCCCAAATGAAAAAAACCGTTAAAAAAATTCACTAAAATCCCTAAGGCATCGCACAAAAAATTGTCCACCCCCTAACCAATACCTCACTATTCATATAATATTCATATGTCTTACAACCCCACATATATTTGATTAGGTCAAAGAAAAAAGGTGTCATTATATTTGATTAAAATTGACTAAGCCTAACATAAAAAGATATGATTTATGTAAAAACATAGCTAACCAAGCAACAATTCAAGTTTTTTTGACGCAATGAATGTGTCGGGGAAAAATGCAACCAAAACTATATTTAAAACCCGGTTTCCCTGTTGTTTTCCCAACCACTAACTTTTTATACGGAAAGCAAAAATTTTTTCACCACAAAAAACTTGCAGACCCAAGCCCCTCACAGACATAAGTTATACAACGATAAATTTAATTGGGTGCTTTTAACATCATTTGCTCAAACCCCAAAGACCCCGGGTTTGTCATCAGGGTTTTTTTTGGTTATCCTGATGCAGTGAAAAAACCATAGATTCCAAATTCCATTCTTCCCTTCCATCTATTCATAACCCCCCACCATCCCACAACAAAGAAGCCAAAACCAACCCCCCCTTCATGCATCCAACGGTAGGAGACCAACCCTTTCCCGCCCCCCTGGTTCTGAGGAGGAGGCCCCCCACGTGAGATTCCGGAAACCCTCCGAAAAATAACCCCCACCCCCCCCCATAGATTGCCTATTCCTAAATAGTTCTATAAAATCTCGGCAACGCTTTTATCCTCAATTTCCCCTTTTCCCCTCCTCCCCCCCCAAGAAACATGTAAATAACCCGTCATAAAATACTTAAGGCTTACCCACATCACCGGCCCCAGTTACACCCAACTTTTAAGGGGCCCTTAGGAATGGCCATTGCCCCCCCCCAAAAGTTGATAACGCCACCATCCAAACCTCACCCCCCCCAAAAAGAGGGACAAAAAATCCCAATGAAAAGCCGTTTCAGTCCCCACAATGCAAGCATGAGCCCCTTTTCCCCAAAAGACCCTTTTTTACACAACACATCCCTAGAGGCCAATATTCCCATCGAAAACGATATACAACTCTCGTCCCCTCTCTGGTATTTAAGCAAGCCAAACTCCCTCCTTATGCTTATCCGTATATGTTGGTATCAGCAACCCCCTTTGTAAGACACCCTTTCCCCCACCACACACGCACCTTATCTGCCCTTTTAAAGTGGACCCCTGTTTTAATGTAATAAAAACCCTAACATGTCCCACAAAACCCCAGTCCCTTCCACACCACCATTTTCTTGCATCCCCCTTCCCCTACCTCCCTGACTCCTCGTTCCCCCCCGGATATATCTTTTTTTAAATTTTAAAAGCCATTACTCTATGCCCCAATGCCCCAAAGGCCAAGCCCCCCACGTCTCCCCTTCGTCATCACCCACGCCCTTTGCTCAACCCATGCCCTCCCAAACCCCCACACATACCTTAGAACTTTTCCCTGGTTTTCGCAATATCCTTTGCTTTTAAAAGGGGGAACACCTCAGCCCCCCCCCCCCCACACCTTGCTGTAAACAAGGAAGTTACCACTAAAACCTCTGCTGTAATGTTACGCCCCTACCCTTTTAAAGCCTCCAGCCTACCAAAAAACCCTGCTGTAACAAATTTCCCAATTTTTCTTCCTACTCTCCTGCCCTTCCGCCATGTACCAATTCCACAAACCAATTTGCCCCACTACGCCCATCCAACCCCCCCCCAAGCCCCCTCCCCCCCCATTCCCCCCCTCTAATAGCTCGACTTCTTTAAAATTTATCTTACTGTAGCGCCCCCAAAAATCTAAATGTTCCACCAACTTTCCTTGATCTTCCTCAGCCTTCCAGCACATGTTCATTACTTCCCCACAACCCCCCCCCGCCCACCCCCTAACCCTGATTCATCCCCTATCCCCCAAGCCCATAAAATGGTTCTGTAACAGCAAAAAAATAACTGGAGGTGGACCCCCCTAAACCTCTCCCCATCAAAATGGTCCCCCAACTTCCCTTAATTACCCTAATAACTGCCCCCTCATAAAGGTTTTGCACCCTTTCCCCCACCTTCTCTCCCAAACCCAACGTTCCAAAAAAAATTTTTAAAGAAATCCCTATTAAACCAATCTACGCATTACCCCAATCAAAAACCAAGTACCCCCCCCTGTGCAGTCCTAAAAAAATCCCTTATGTGACTTGCCCGCCCCCTCTCTTCTTCCGGGATCCCCAAATGTCCCCATTTTCCATGATCCTAGAACCTTCTTCAGTCTTGCCCGATTTTAGCATAATTTTTTTAAAAATGCACACATTAAGGATATTGCTCTAAAATCACTCAATATTTTCCCTCTTCTTTTTCGGCCCCAAACCCAAAACGATCCCTGTTTTTGGGGTCTTCCCCTCCTCCCCTGCTCCACTATAAATTAAAGACTTCCACTAACCCTACCTAATGCATTCCCAATAAACTCTATAAAAATCATTGGGTATTCCATAAATGCCCGGGCCCCGTCTTCCCCCAAACTCATCCCATAAACCGCCTCCACCACCCCTTTTCTCCTAATACTACCCCGCATTTCCCGTTCCTCTTGCCAATACGTAGTATCTGCATAACCCCAAACTCCCCCTGCAACTTCCTTGTTCCTCCTCCATTTCTCCCTAAACCAATTTTTCAGCTAACCATAAAACATTGTTTTTGGGGAAGACCTTGACCCACCACATAACCCCCCCCTCCCATCAGCGCCCCCCTAGATGCGCTTTGGGGAGTCACCATCTGCCTTTCCCCAAATTTTTTCAGGACATAACCTGATTCATCACCCCTTTTAAAAAATCCTTTCCCCGCCCAATCTAATTGGTTAAAAACCCTTTATTAGTAATCCTTCAATCCTTCCCTTAAGCCATCCACCTCAACTCGACATCTTCCCTTCCCCCCCCCCGTAAACAGCATTCAGCTGTCTCCAAAGGGGTTTTGCAAACCTATCCCACCTTTCCTTTCCTTCCCCTATCCTTTAAAAACTCTGTATTGCTTCTTTGCCCGCTCTCCCCAAGTCAAGCAAATCCATCCCCCCTCCCTACCCTCCCAAATGTTCCACCATTTTCCCCAAAGGATGAGCCTTCATCCCCTCCTGCAGAAGCCCACATTCAATTTTTCCCAATACCCCCATAATTGCGTACTTACCACCACTTTCGATCAGCTACACCGCCCTGTGTCCGAAAAAACCGACATCAAAAGCCCCACTCCTCCACACCAAATCCCCTGACAGTTTCCTTTCAACCTCGCCCCATAAAATTCCACGAATGAACGTGTGCTCCCCCCTTCTCCCCCCTTCCCCCACATCTACAAAACCCTAATCCCTTAACCAAACCCTTAGTGCACCCAAAACACATCCTGCCCCCCCCGGCGCACTCCCCCATACCCAATCAACAGTTCCCAAACACCCCCAATACAATTAGGAAGGTAAACCCCCCCAAATAAAAATAAAACATCACAACAAAATCAAATTTGACTCTAAATTGTTACATGCCGGGATTATACACCAATGAAAAATATCTCCTCACCCCCCTGCCCCTCTACCCTTACAACCCTCCCCCCTCCCCCTCCTCCCAACCCATGAACCAAAAGGGTGGCTCCTTTACAGCTCGCTACCCTCCTTTTTAAAGCAAAACTTCTGACAAAAATTTATAAACCCCCCAAAATCATTCCTCCCCAACCTATGGAAAGCTCCCGCAAAAAAAAATATATCCTCAAAAAACCCTTTGTAAAAACCCAAACTAACCAAACCCTTTTACCTCGATTTAAACCATTGACATTTATGTGACACACTTTAAATTTTCCAGAAAAGGGGGCTTACCCCCAGCGCTGTATCTTACTCACTTCACCTTTCTCAGTACCTGTACCATTTTTTTCCCTTTTTTTTAAACCCTTTCCCCCAGCCCCCCCTTGCCCCCCCCATGATCTTCCCCGGCACCCCTCCCCTGCTTGCCTTTTTCCCCTACAACTACCCCGACTTTTTCCCGGGGCCCTGCCCAGGGTGTTAAAACCCATCGGGTCAAAAACACCTGCAGTCCCTTTTTCGTGAGCTCTCACTCACACACAAATCTACCCCCTGCACTCCCCCCTATGGGCTTCCACCACCATTCCCGTCCCCTCTGTCATTCCTCAAAACCTTTTCACCTTCCCTGCTGCTCAACCATCAGCTGTATCTCACTTACTTCTCAGGACCAACCCCCCCCGGCCACTTTGTCGAAGAAATCCTGCGCACCCCCTTCCACAACTTTTCCCGGGGAGAACCCTTCCACGTCGACCCGTCCCCCAGGGGGATGGGGGGCCCCCCCCCTGCACTTCCGGGAGGGGAACACAGGTACCGACCGTCGATACTTCCCCGTTCTACCTCTTTACTCCATCGACCATCGCACCGCTTCTCCTCTCCCAAAATCGGGATCAACTCACATGGTTTTTCTCCCTGCCAACGACCAGGAGCCCTGGTAGGCGCCTTCTAGGACCTGTGGGTGCCATATGGTCTTTTGAGCTACATATCGACAGGTCTTTCTCTGGCCGGGAAAAGTTACAAAGACCTGCGTCCTGGACTCCCCCGCATGGTAGGGCGGTATAGGCCTAGCCAACGTCATTTTGAGGGGATAAGAGCCCTCAGGTTTGTCCCCTTTTATGGGCCCCCTTCCATACTCCCCCTCGTTGCCGAATGAAATTTACCATATTGTTGAATACCTCCGTTCATCGCCCCCGGGCCCCGAAAGGGACATTCCTACCCTTTACCCCCCTTTGTACCCGGGTACGTCATGCATAACCGTCCCCCTGCCCAGTTCACCGTACCTTCCTCTCCCGGTACTTCAAAAAGTTTCGTAGCGCCGGTACATTCTTTCAGGAAAACTCGGGTATCCCATTTTAAGGGAAAACATTCTTCCTCGTTGGGGACACCCTAGGCGTCCCCGATGATAGAGGTAGCAAAGTATGATCGTTGCTCCCGTAACTGCCCCGTACCGCGTAACAAAACATGTTAAACCGCTGTCCCACTCGGGGACGCCATTTTTTCTTCTAGTTTTAAAGGTCACCAAAAAGGGAGGTGTAGTATAGGCTGGTTTCCCCCCTCTCCCCGGAGGTCGGAGAAAGAATGAGCCCATTTAAAAAAATATTTTGTCCCGAACAGATGCCCTCCCCTTCTGGACCTGGGGCTGTACTGTTTCAAAATTTTGAGGGGAATCCTTTCCCGTATCTTTCGCCGTAAAAGCTTTTTGCCCCGAGAGGAAGATTTTTCCACTGTGGATAAAGAAAGTTGCGCTTTGTATGGGGTATAAGTAGATTCAAATATACCTAGTGGAAAAAAACCCCCTTTTGGTTTAAAAAGCAAACCCCTGTGTACTTGGGGGAACTTTAAAGGGTCAAATACGACCTTGAGAGGGCCTGGTATTAGCCCTAGAAGTTTTTTAAAATCGTATATATTTTGGCTCCCGAAAACATTTTCAGATTGGCTGAGCCAGGTTGTACAATAGATCTTTTCCCCTGTTGTTGACTTATTGACTCCGTCCTAAATTTTTGGAAGGGGGGATTGTGGGGAAAAGTGGCGTTAGTGGGGTTTGGTTGTTCAGGCAACCAGGGGAAACCCTTAGCGATTACGCGCGCACCCCCCCCCCCCTTTGGGGGGCTGGGGCGAAAGTAGTTCTTTTGGGTCTTTTTTCAAAATTTTTCTCCTGGTAATATTGACCTTTCCGTTTTGGGGTTATTACCTCCACTCTTCTAATTTTTTTTTTTATATTAATTTAAAACCAATACAGTTTAACATAAAAATAAAGAAAGTATGGATCTCAACAAATTTAATGACAACAGATTTCACCCATATGCTCGCAAAATATTGCGCAAAACTCATAATAACTTACGCAAAAACTAGCTAAAAAAAAAAAGTCAAGGGTCATAATTGACAATATACCATTCATTATGCAAAACCTTTCATAAAATAAATTGTACCCATACATGACATCTGAAAAGGCTCAATCTTAACTAAAAAATACAAAAAAGTTATATTAGTTAAAACCCCTCCTTCGCATTAATCAAAAAAAAAAAAACCTAACACATAATCTTACAGAACTTACATACGTATCCCTAACAATACAGCTTTACATTAAAAAAAATACGAAAAAAAAAAACTGTCAGATAGTCTGTATACCTACAGACTAAAACTTAACATCAAGAATTAGCATTGACACCAAACCCGGGTTTGGGTACAGACCAGAATTAAAAACTTTAAAAAGAAACGAATCATAATATATAAAAAAAATTACATAACGTCTGACCCATGACAAAAGGCCAATACATTAGAAAAGGATATATATTTTTCACCCCCCCCCCCACACACGTACACACAAAAAGGTTCACAACATCACATTAATCAGATACACTGTATGCACAAAGCAAAACAGTATCTAAGTATATCTCATCGTGCAAAAACTCAGCACATAACATAAAACAAACTAAAACACACTTCCTGTCGCAAAGAACTTATTCCTCAAGAATCGTGTCATACAAGACTGATACACATCAAAATTATACATAAAAAAAAAACCTAGTATATTATACCTACATTCTGAAAAGTGTTATATCTAACATAACGAGACCTTGAGCTCTACATCCACACTTGGATGCCATAAAGTCTCAATGAAAACCAGAAAACCTTTCCAAACCCACATTCACAACACTCTCACGACCCCCCCCCCCAAGGGAGGCGAACCCGCTGTGACCCCTTCACTCACTCATTATCAATCACAGATTTACGAGAATCCCTAACGTTAGCATTCTATACCCCTCTGAGAAAGCCTGATACCACCTCCTCCCATACAAATCTCTGTTACAACACATCGTACAATAGAACGTTACCGCAAGAACTTTCCTTCTCTCCTCACTATCCCCTCTCCCCCTCATCACCCACGACATATATATATAATCTAACATGATATAATCTAAAGCTCTTATGACACCCTCGTCTAACCCGCCTATATCTAGACTTAAAGCACGCAGAACCGACACCCCACGACCCCCCACCCTCTGTACCAACCTACTTAACCAGCACCTAACCTCCTCTAGCCCTTCACAAAAGTAAACTACATGGAACGCAGTCTCATCCCCTCCACAGATACCACACCCCCCCCACCCTCTACAACCTGTCTGTTTCGTAGTATCTCACCAGACGGAAGGATCCCATGCAGGAAATGAAACATCACCTCACGCGCCCGAGGGTTTAACTTCATTTTACTAAATCTAAACAAATACTCTTCCACGCATACATGGGGAACAAACCCTCAACTGGGATAACGCACCTACCTACAAGTAACCTACACAAAACCCTTATACGAACCTTTCTCAGTTCCCTAATCAACATCACAGCCTCAAAACGATTTCGCATTCCCTGAACTCCATTCCTCGATACCACACACC
>NW_026498623.1:0-12640 GCF_026875155.1 Cherax quadricarinatus | reverse complement strand
GAAAAAAAAATTTGGTCTCAAGTGCCTCTAGTAATGGATTTTTCCCCTGCTCATCCCCCAAAAATTGGATGCCCGAATTTTCGAGGATTTTGGGGTTTCACCAATAAGTTCTTCCCCCCTAATCCCATCTTCCTCCAGCCCATGGCCCGCAGGTCTTTTCAACTTTAAAAAACCTACCCCAAAGAATGTTTAAGGGGTGCTTGAATGTGCCCTCAGACCTATTTGACCTCGAGATTTTTGGAAAAAAAACACCAGTATTCCCCCTGCGTAGCCTTTAGGAAAAGGCTTGGGGGGGTTACTACAGGACTTTGAACTTGCTTGGAGAAAATGGGGCCCAGAGGTTGTCCAAAAGAGGGCTTTGAAGGATTTGAGGCATCCCGTGATGAGCCTTTGTCGGTTTAAAAATCTTGTCGCACTGGGGGTTCCTGGGGTTGGATGTGATTTTGGGGATGGGGAAGAGTTGGTGGAGGACCAAACGAAGAGTAACCATGGATGAAAAGGTTTTCAGCAGGAAGAGCAAAGATTGCAGTCAAATTTGCTGCAGAGGGGGGAAGAGAGATAAAAGGGCCTTTTTCAGAAATTAAGGAGATTTTTGAAATGTGGGTTGGAGGGAAAAGATTTATGGGAAACTCCACGGAAGGTGTTGCAAGATATCGCCAAGTTGTACGTGCAGAGTTTGGCCCCATTTTAGGGAAGTTTTAAAGAGAGCCAAAAACAGAGCTCTTGGGCGTTTTTTTGCGAGACAGAGATCCGTGATTCAAGGTGTCTGTGGTTTAAAAACCCAGAGAAGGAAAAATTAACCCCCGAAAAGACTTGGTACCCGAGGTGTTGATGGAAGGGGGTTCCCTTTCCAAACTATAAATAATCCAATTGTTCCCCTTCCCTCATAAGAAAAAATGCCCAAAAAAGGAAAATGTTATTCTGTTAATGTTTTTCATTGCCATTGTATTGTTTTTGTAAATCTTTTTCATGTAAAAAAATTTTTTTGTTTTAATACTTTGGGGGTCAGGGGGAAGGATTTTAAAGCAAATTTTCATTTTTTCTTTTTGGGAAAATTGATTCAAAGTTGTCTATTTCAATAATAGTCCCCCTTCAGGAACGATTAAAACGATAATTGAGGGACCCCTGTATTTGAAATATTTTGTATGAGCAAGGAGGGGACTGTCGCCCCTGGTAAACAAGCACATGGTGGGAAGGGAGGCCGGGGAGCTCAGAGCTGGTCGCTCCCCGGGCGAAGATATTCGCGAGTCAAATTTGGAAATTGTTCGATTTCCAAAAAAATTACCCCACTATCGAGCCCCTATGGGTTACAGGGACCATGTTTCAAAAAAATTTTTCCTCCTGAAATTAAAAAGTGCCCTAAACCATCCAGAAAAAAACAAACCCCATTTTTTTTTTTTTTAAATAAGAAAAATGTATTTAAAAAAAAAAATTTTTTTTTGAGGGTATCAAATATTTAGAAAAAATGGAATTTGAAATTTTTTTTGAAAAAACAGTGTAAGATGGTGTCCTCCCCTGCTGACGTGCCAGTGGTGACTTGATGATGTTTTCCTCCTTGGCTTTGTCTGTCTGTTTAAATTTGTCTTGTTTTTCTCTGTCTCTGCTTATCTGCTTTTGTCTGCCTGTGTTTCGTTTCCGTCTCTTTTTGTCTCTCTGTTCAGGGGGAGAGTTCTTGAACCAACAGGTATTACACAAGATGCAGGTCGGTACGTCTGATTCTGAAAAAGTGAAAAATGTGTATTATTGCCAGTATGTTATTATGCCTTATATTAAAAAGCTAGTAAGATTTGGTTTTTTTGGGTTTCCTAAGTAATGTAACTACGTATAACTTTTTATGTGTACCTGTGAGTAAAAGGGCAGGAAAAGACAGAGAAAGAGAAGGACACAAAATAGACACAGACAGAGATGATACAGAAGGAGGAGAAAGGCAGCCAAAGCAAATCTGCCAGTCAGCCCAAACCCGGGCCACCAACCGAGGCCTGCCCAACATGTATTTCGTATATATGTTCCGAATTGTTTTCTTTATTTGGGCATATGTTAAAGAAAATTTAGCGGATGAATAGCGTGGTATCAAAATGAAAGGGTGTCACATGGTTATTTATGAGGTTTTTTTTATTTCCCCTCCCTGTGAGGGGCGGATCCGAAGCTCTCTTAAAATCAGATTTTTGGCTCGCAACTCAAGCAAAAACGACCAAGCGCAGCTAAAATCGGAAAATTTTTTAAATTGGGGATTCTTAAATCAAGGTCCACTGTAGTTGAAAAAAACTGTATGGAAATTTTGTTAAAACAGAATTTCCCCGAATTTTAAAGTTATTGAAAAAAGAATTTTTTTTCTTTTGAATTTGGGAATTCAAAATTTGCATAGTGTTGGAAGGTTTATTAACCCATGGAATCTCCCCTTGATAATTTGGTGGTTTATATAAGAGTCAATCCCTTTAGTGTTTGGTGTATAAAGTTCCCCGGGGTGTTTTGGGGACCATAAGGTTCCCTTGGTGTTTTTGGGGACATCTAACCTACTTGGTGTTTGGTGAATACAGAAGTTTCCTCTTGAGTGTTGGTGACATACGTAATCCCCCCTCGGTGTTTGGTACATAAATAAGCCTCACCCTTTATGTTTGGGACATCAAAGCCCCACCCTTTAGTGTTTGGTGCATACATAATACCTTGAGTTTTGGTGACATCATAAGCCTCACCTCAAGTGTTTGGTGAAAATATATAAGCCCATTTGAGTGTTTGAGGGACATACGAAACCTCAACTCAAGTGTTTGGTGACATATATAAGCCCACTTTGAGTGTTTGGTGAATACGTAAGCCTCACCTCAAGTGTTGGCGACATACATAAGCCTCACCTTGAGTGTTTGGCGACATACATAAGCCTCACCTCAAGTGTTTGGTGACATACATAAGCCTCAACTCCAGTGCTTGGCGACATACATAAGCCTCACCTTAAGTGTTTGGTGACATACATAGCCTCAACTCCAGTGCTTGGCGACATACATAAGCCTCACCTCGAGTGTTTGGTGGCAATGTGGTAAGTGAGAGCTGGACGTGAATTAAAAATCTCACTGCAGGTCTCACACTGCTGGATCTTCTTTTTCCGTCCTCGTTTTTCTTGCGGAGACCTGCGGGGGTTTTGAGAGCAGCCTGTCGAAATACACAATAATGAGAACTTGGAAAACAACTCGGTCTCTTTTTGAGACTGGGGTCTTGCCAGCCAGTGCAGAGACATTTTTTAACCCTTTCAGGGTCCCCTGGTCCCCTCAGGGTCGCCCAAATTTAAAAAAAAAAAAAAAATTATTTTTTTCTTATGAAAAGATAGAGAATTTTTTCCCGATCATAGACACCAAAAGTATGAAATTTGATGGAAAACTTACGAATTATGCTCTCACGAAGTTAGTGGTCTCGACAATGTTTACGCATTGGCGATTTTGCCCACTTTGAGCCTATTTTCGGCCAATTCCAGTGTAATAGTTGACAAAAAACATAAAAATTTTGTTTAGAACTCCATTTTTTCTATAAAATGAGTACAAGAAACCATCATTTACCGATTTCAACTATCCAATACAGTGGTCAAAATTTTTAGCAATTTTGCCAATTTCACACAAAAATTCAAAAGATGCCAATTTCCAAATAGGGTCCAGAATAAACAAGACATTCTGGCACTAAAATAACATTTCCTCTGTTCATTAGTCACATTCCCGTGCCCCTCTTACATTCTTTTGCTTTCCACTTTGAATTTTTATTCTCACAAAAAATAGAAGCTTTATGTTATGCAGACTACTGCATTAGTGTGAAGGGTTAAATAATATCAGCGCACTTGTGAAAGAATATTAGACTCACCAGTTGATGTGTATTAGACACTTAGCATGATTTGTTTACTTTTGAACTTTGGTAAAAATCGAATATTTCTGCTACTTTGAGCTCAATTTCAAGGTGCTTTTCATTATAAACCCAGTCAAAATCATCTCAATTTCTGTAATATGTCTTCCATTCTATAAAATGAGACCAGGAAAACTAGAATACAACAATAAATACCATACGAAAATACATGTACAGTGCAAAGTCGCTGTTTTAATCAAAAAACAAGGTCAAAGTTTTTCTCTCATTACGCACTGTGTGCTGCAGGATTTTTTTTTATACTGCGCACACTGAACACATAGACCCATTCTTTCATATGTAGGCCTAGCAGCTTTCTCTCACTAGATTTGAGGGCGCTAGAATTTAGGTGTACTAGTACGTCAAAAACCCTGGTGCATAAGCCGTACCAGTACGTCCGAAACCCTGAAAGGGTTAAACTGGGGTCACAGCAGCCAATGCAGAGGGCAAGAGTCCACTGCACCAAATGTAAGCAAAGGCTAACGACACCCAAACCTGTCAAAAATCAGCTGCAAGACCAGCAAATACTCTGCCCCAGCGCACACTCCATCCATACAGATTATTATTATTTTTGGAAAAGACCAAAAAAGTGTAACTGAAATTCATTTTTTTTTATTTCTCTGAATAGTATACAATATGGCCAAGAAGGAAAACAAGTCTTTCTTTTTACATTAATAATAATGTGTGATTTACACATTACATATATTGTAGATGAATGGTTCAGAGAACCGACACGTTGATAAATTAGTACACATGTGCAATCTTGGGTATCTTTATTGGGAAACGTTTTTCGCAACAGTGCTTCATCCCAAGTTTCCCATACATAGGAGTTAATTGGAAGAATACAGGAGGAGAATGAGGCTAATAGTCCCTGCAACCTTGAGTGGATGTGGTTCTGTTCATCAATCTTGAATAGAATACGGGCATATTGTGCGGTGAAGCAGCTAATTAATACAAAAAAACCGTTTGTTTTTTGGTCAGGAGAGGGCAGCAGAATGTAGGTGGTGTCACATTTGTTCAATGTGCGAAGTAGGTCTGCAAGGAATTCGTCGTTTGCCTAACCACTGGGCACGACCTACCCTTTTTTGTCCACAATGAAACAAATTGTGACACCACCTACATCTGCTGCCTCCTCTCCTGCTACGGATTTATAAGCTGCTTTCTGCACATATGCCGTATTCTATTCAAGCATTGATGGACTGACCACATCGGACTTTCAAGGTTTAGGGGACTTGATTTGTACCTCTTTCTCCTCCTGTTCTTAAGTTTCTCTATGTATGAACTGATGAAGCCACTGTGTGGTGAAACAAAAATGTTTCTCAATATAAAGATACCCAAGAGTTGCATATGTGTCTAATTTATCAAACGTGTCGGTTCCCTGTAGCCATTCATCTACAATCCTGTTCGACACTGCAACTTCTTGGGATTCTTAATACTTGGTGGTAATTCTTCGCTTGCCTAACCCTTGGGCACGACTAATTCCCCTATTGACAAATGTGACACCACCTCATCTTGCTGCACCTCTCCTGCCTACGGTTTATTAGCTGATTCTCCGCACATATGCCGTATTCTTATTCACGATTGATGGATGACCACATGACATCAAGGGTTGAGGGAGCTGTTTCCTCATTCTCCTCCTGTCTTCAAGTTTCTCCTTATGTATGGATGAATTGAAGCCACTGTATGGCGAAACATTTTCCTCAATAATGATACCCAGGAGTTGCACATGTGTCTAATTTATTACCAACTACATTCATATATTTTTTTTTTTTTAACTTTTTTTTATTATTTTGTGCTACCTAACTTGCTTATTTTATTTGTCAATTTAAATTAGTTATACTCTAATTTTGTAACAAACTTATTACAAGACCTTAGTGCAATTACAATTGAGCGTCTTGTGCCTTTTTTATATCATTAGATTTAACTCAGTTGATACTATAGCTCATTCTAGCTCAATACATAGTACAATACCAAATTCATTTATATTAGACCATAGTGTAATTACTAGAGAGAGTCTGGTGCTATTTTTTAATTTGTATTTTTATATTATATAGATTAAACCTAGTTGTATATAGCTCATTCTAGCTCAATACAAGATCTATACCAAAGTCATTACATTAGAACCTTAGTGCAATTACAGGTGAGAGTCTTGTGCTATTTTTTTAATTTGTATTTTTATTTTATTAGTTTATACCTAGTTGAACTTTAGCTCTTCGCACAACACATAGTACAACACCAACTCTCCATTATGTGTATTAGTGACTATTTTACTCTACATGACCAAAATGTTAGCTATATACTTGTCAAACTTCCCACCACTACAGATATCAGTACTACAAATCAAACCAACAATCTCAGGATATAAATAACCATAATTTTAAACCTAGAAGATGATTTGATCATCGTTGACCCTGATCTAAACCTCATAATCTGGACCACAATCCAAAAAAAACCTTATGAATAGTACTGCCTTTATTACACAGCAAACTCAAGGCCAGACTATCATAAAACCAATGCTAAAAGGTCTATCAGTACTTAACTACTACAGCTGGTCCTTAAGCAAACATATGATGACCTCCTGCACTCCTTGAATCACTAAAGACAACCCTCTCTGCATTATTCTTACTGAGACCTGGCTTAAGCCAGGACATCTAGATATCTACCCTCTACCAGGATACTCAGCAATCCACAACTGGCAGGACTATACCAAGTTGGGGTGGTATTGCAATCTATTACTCTAATCCAATTATCTTGTATTAGACACCACTTGCTTTAGTGATGAATAGGTAGAATACATTTTTGCTATTTTACTGTGAAAAACCTTAAGACGCCATATAAACAATCGGTTTGCCATTTGCCGGATACCCCCACCAAAACATCCAAATTTCAGTGTGAAAGATAAGGCACTAATAACAAACAGAGAAAAGAATAAGCACCACCTTCTCTTAGCTGGAGACTTCAACATCCACACCCTTGGCTACTAGATGATCAGCCTGTAATGATTTTCATCAACAATTATGAAAAAACACACTTCTCATACCAACAATAACTAAACAAACCAGGCTCACTGAAACGAGTGTGCAACCATGATAGAACCACATATGGACCAATATACTAGCCCCCCTTAATCAGGGATAATCACAGATAGCACCTAGAGAACCACTACCCTACCTTCCTCTTGACAACATTAGTAAAACCACCATTTGAATACAACAAAGTTTCATGTTAGACTCCCATGATGAGGCCTCAATAAGGAAGTTCAAGTGACCTAGAGACTGTTGGATGGCTACAGGAATTTCTACAAGGCCAATGTTAATTTGACGATGGGACAGACATTTTGTCTTAACAAATTACTTAGACTATAAAACAACCATTGTCCTAAAAAACGAAAATAGATCACAAACAAACGGCTTGTTGCCCCAATGCTAACCAGCCACCCATTTCTGAAATCCATGATAAGAAACACCAATATGAAAAGCAATATAGGACAGGGCTTAATACACAAAGATATTCGCCGATGGTCACGAAGATTGGTAGGTATTTGATTTCAACGTAGCATGTTAAGGAACTTCAGGAGGATTTAGAGAAAACCTAATTACTCTTGATAGAAAAGTGTGCAGATGCAGTTCAATGTAGTTAAATGCAAGGTTTCTGAAGCTCGGGAAGTGTCCATAACCTAGCACTAACAAAGTTTAAATGGATGTAGACCTTAGCCATACTGATTGCGAAAAGGACTTGGGGGTTACGGTAAGAAGCAACCTTAAAACCCAAGACAGCATGCCTAGCGTAGTTAATAAGGCAAATAGAATACTGGGATTTTATATCATGAAGTGTAAGCAACAGGAAGTCCAGAGGTATACTGCAGCTTTTATACATCCATTAGTAAGGCTCACAGATTTATGCAGCTCAATTCTGGTCTCCATATTACAGACTGGACATTAAATTCATTAGAAAACATTCAGCGTAGGATGACTAAAATTAATACATTAGCATTAGAAATCTTCTTCATGATGAAGATTTGAAGAACTCTTTTTGTTACATTCACTTGTTAGACGAGGAATGAGGGGAGACATTGATCGAAGTGTATAGTGGGAAGATAGGTATTGATTAAGGGGAATATTAACAAGGTCTTGAGGGATAGCTCTCCAAGAGAGAAACCCGCAGTAATGGAGTTAAATTGATTAAGTTTAGATTTAGAAAGGAGATAGGAATGTATGGTTTGGATATAGGGTAGTTTGTGAGTGGAACAGTCTCTACGTAGTTGGGTTATTGAGGCTTAGGACTTTGGGTAGTTTCAAATTTAGGTTGGATAAGTACATGAGTGGGAGGGGTTTTGGTTTTGAGAGGACTTGCACTTCGGAGCTTGTTTCTTGGGTGGCATTGAAAATTGGGTTGGTCAAAATGTTTGTTAGTGGGATGGAAATTGTAAAGGGACTGCCTAGTATGGGCCAACAGGGCCTGCTGCAGTGTTTTTTTTTCCTCTTATTTCTTATGTTCTTATGTTCTTATATTCTTAAACACTATTCATCAGTCCTCACCAAGTAATAAAGTTAAGCCAAACAACTATACTACTCCAGTAGATTCCACAGACACTAGTCAGGAGATATAAAAAAGACGGGAAAACACTCTCTCCAGATTCTAGGGACCAAAAACTGAAAAAAACCCAAGAAATATTGCCCTAAACTAAACCTAATGAAAACCAACTGCTTCCCACTGGACATCAGCTAACTAAGATAAACGACTTCTTCTCAACCAATAGGTTTAATCTCGCAATAAATCCCACGCACCTATGCCCATGCCGGGGATACCTAGATGGGGAATTTCCCAAATTCCTTCTAATCTTGCTCCAACTGAGCCATGGAAAGTCACCGAGATTTATAAAGTCACTTAAAAAATAACTCAGAGAATTTGTCTCACGTCCCACATTATTGTACAAGGAGAGCGGCCCATGTCCCTCTGCATGCCTATTATCATTACTTTTTAACAAGTACTAGAAACTAGCACCTCCGAAAAACTTACTCAAGACACAAGGGTTACACCAATACATAAGGTGGTGAACCCCTACAGATGTAAACAATTTAGGCCAATATCCAACTTACCATTGCTATCCAAAATCTTTGAGAAACTCGTGCCAGGAGACTATTCTTCATTTATAAGTCACAAAACATACTCAACCCCTGCCAATTTGGATTCAGGAAAAATAAAAGCACTAACGATTGAATCATAAAAATGCTAGATCGCTGTACACGCATTGGCAAAATAAGGAATATCCATAGGAATTTTAATTGACCTAGAAAAGCTTTTGACACAGTAGACCACGGCATCCTACTCACAAATTGACCATATGGTATAAGAGGCCATGCGCTTGAATATTTCAAATCTTACCTTACTAATAGGTATCAGTATGTCACAATTTAAGACAGCATCAACAAAACACAGCCACCTTGTTATGGAGTTCCGCAGGAAGTGTCCTTGGGCCCTGCTCTTCCACATATACATCAAATGATCTTCAAACGTTTTCAACACCTGAAACCCATTCTCTATGCTGACGAACGAACTTTGTCATCTCTCACCCTTAATCCTTGCCACCATAAACACCATTGTTAATGAGGAGTTGATCCAAATATCGACTTGGATGCAGCCAATAAAATTACGCTTAACACTGACAAAACATACTACATTATGTTTTGGTAGCAGAGCAGGTGATGCGCAAATTAACATTAAGATCGACAAACTCTAATTGCCAAGGCTTAATGAGGGCAAATTCTAGGCCTTTATACCTCGACAACAACCTGAACTTCAGCACCCATATTCCAAACATAACCAAAAAAAGTATCCAAAACAGTTGGGATCCTCTCAAGATACGATACTACGTGCGCAAACTGCCTTCTCACACTATACATTCACTTATATATCCATACCTACCTTTTTGCTATATGTGCTTGGGGGTTCAACTGCAGCAACACACCTAAGCCAATAATAACCCAACATAAAGACGCAGTAGAATAATCACTAAATCCATCCCTGGCAACTCCCCCCCCCCACTATTCATATAGATTAAACTTACTCCCTGTTCAGTAAATCACACTTACTACTGTGCAATCTACATCTACAGGACCTTAAATTCCAATAGTAACCTTGACCTAAGAACGCTTTTTGATAGTTGCGACAGAACCCACAGCACAATACCAGACACAAACATCTATGACATTCCCGTGTCCGACTAATAACCTTTACAAAAATTCAATGTATGTCAAAGGCCCTAAAATCTGGAACACCCTAACCTGAATAATCTAAAATGCAGTACAATTCATCACCTTCAAAACATAACCATCAGGAAAACATGTATCTCCTGATACACCCTGTCAACTAATTTACACGAATACCACCTGGTGGTTAACACTTATACTCATACCCATTTGGACCGGAAAACAGAAATATCTATTCATTCAAAATAATGAATCTTAACTAGTCATAAGTTGGCTGTGATACTCCAATACTGAAATATGTATAGTGGACAAAACAAAAGCATTCACCATTGCTAAATCTCAAACTAGTTTTAGGTCACTTAGCATAATTACCAACTTACTCATAATTGGTAATATTGTAAACTTAAGATTTAATTTAAGTCTTGCCGAAATGCCTAGCCATGCTAGGTGTTCTAGTGGTACACTCTGTAATTATTATTTTACTGCATGTAAACATTCAGATAACTAAATTCTGTAAAACTCAGCATTGTAATCCTTTTAGAGAATAAACTTTGAAATGGAATAATATTGTATAGGTACAATACAATGACATTTACAAGTGGTATTTCAAACAGACTAATCCTATTGTTTACACACAACTTAAAAACTGACAGACGTTATGGAGTTGGGTAAATTTTAATTTTTCATTATTTTACATTAATACAAGAGAGAGGTAGCCAAAACTTTGATAACAAGTCTACAAAACTCTCCACAGTGACTACATATCAAACTCTCCACATTGACTATGTTTCAAACTTTCCACAGTGACTATGTCTCAAATTCTCCACAGTGACTATGTCTCAAACTTTCCACAGTGACTATGTCTCAAACTCTCCACAGTGACTATGTCTCAAACTTTCCACAGTGACTATGTCTCAAATTCTCACAGTGACTATGTCTCAAACTTTCATAGTTGACTAAGTCTCAAACTCTCCACAGTGACTATGTCTCAAACTTTCCAGTAACTATGTCTCAAACTCTCCACAGTGACTGTGGAGAGTCTGTGTCTAATTCTTAGGTAGTCTTTCAGCACTAGGATTAGTTTGTCCAAAATGCACTGATAATAAGGCTTTGTTTTGGTGCTCTACCAGTGTTTATTACCAATGTTTTTCTGCCCACCATTCTTATTACCATGTTTTTGTGCCACCAATATTATTACAATGTTTTCTTGCACCACCAATTTATTACAATGTTTTTGTTGCCACAAATCTGTTTACAATGTTTTGTGCCTCCAATCTTATTACAATGTTTTGTGCCCACCAATCTTATTACAATGTTTTTGTGCCCACCAATCTTATTACAATGTTTTGTGCCCACCAATCTATTTCAAGGTTTTGTGCAACCATTCTTATTACAATGTTTTGTGCCCACCATCTTATTACAATGTTTTGTGACCACCAATCTTATTTACAATGTTTTCTGCCCACCATCTTATTACATGTTTTTCTGCCCACCATATCGTATTACATTGTTTGTGCCACCAAATCTTATTAAAATGTTTTCTGCCCACCAATTCTTATCAATGTTTTCTGCCCACAATCTTATTACAATGTTTTGTGCCCACCAATCTTATTACAATGTTTTGCCCACCAATCTTATTACAATGTTTTCTGCCCACCAATCTTAGTACATATGTTTTCTGCCCAACCATCTTATTACATGTTTCTGCCCACAATCTTATTACAATGTTTTCTGCCCTCCAATTCTTATTACAATGTTTATCTGCCACCAAATCTTATTTACTATGTTTTCTTGCCCACCTTCTTATTACAATGTTTCTGCCATACCCAATCTTATTACAATGTTTCTGCCCACCAATCTTATTACAATGTTTTCTGCCCACCAATCTTATTACAATGTTTTCTGCCCACCAATCTTATTACAATGTTTTCTGCCCACCAATCTTATTACAATGTTTTCTGCCCACCAATGTTTTAATGTTTTATAAATAACAATGTCTTACTACAATGTTTTATTACATGGAAACTACATTATTTTTGTAATGCATAAAAAGAAATAAAATTTGGATTTGAATTTGAACCTGGTTCTGACACCTCTAAAAAGACTATGTCCTAACACGTGTCAGCAAACTGCAGCCCGCGAAGCCACATGTCAGACAAACTGCAGCCTGAGAACCACGTGTCAGCAAACTGCAGCCTGCAAGCCATGTGTCAGCAAACTGCAGCCCGCGAGCCACATGTCAGCAAACTGTAGCCCGCAAGCCACGTGTCAGCAAACTGCGCCCGAGACCACATGTCAGCAAACTGCGGCCAGCGAGCCACATTGTCAGCAAACTGCGGCCCGCAAGCCACATGGTCAGCAAACTGCTGCCCGCGAGCACTGTCAGCAAAACTGCGCCAACGGAGCACGTGTCAACAAACTGCAGGGCCCGCGAGCCACATGTCAGCAGCACCACTGTAGCCCGTGAGCCAAAGCAGACAAACTGCAGCCACGTGCCACAGGGTCGCAAAACTGCAAGCCCGCGAAGCCACATGTCAGCAAACTGAAGCCCACGA
>NW_026498613.1:0-19256 GCF_026875155.1 Cherax quadricarinatus | reverse complement strand
TATTAGAAAACACAACAATGACACTGGACAAGCAACTTAACATGTAACCGTATTTAATATTTCTTTACACTGAGAGAGCATTTTTTCACTGATTATAAAATCAAGGAGTCACTACACTAAATTTAACTCTGAGTTTTTTAAAGTTTTAATACAGGAAAAAAATACAATTAAGTTGGGGGGAAAGCAGTTTTAACATTTCAGCACACGTATGACAGATGAATGTTCACTGTGTCAAAGAATCACCAAAAGTTTACTATGTTTATAAGTGAACCCGGGCATGCCCCACTCAAAATGTCAGCACTGAAATGCTCGAAAAATTTGTTCTCAACCACTAAGGAAAACTTATGCCAGCCACTGCAGAACGTTACAGACATGCTGGGCCCTGGAAGATAAACTGCAGGCCCTTACCCCGTTCGGGAAAAGGCTTCTATCCACCCTCAAGTTGCTTGTTTGTGCTGAAAAAGCCCCGCGCCAAACCACCCGGACCCCTTTGAGCAGGCAGGGGGCACACAGGGGCCCACTCGAAAAGGGAGGGAAAGTGCGGCCAGAGGACACGGGCATAAAGACCCGTAGTTGGCTAAAACTCCCCTTAAACCACAAGCAAAAAGGGGCGAACCCCGGTTCCAAAAATCGGGAAGGGAAGGGAAAAGGGAAAAGGTTTTAAAACCTCGCTAACACGGGCAATAGGGGGTTTAGTGGCCTGCAGCGCAGTGCATTTTCAAAGGCATTCACTGGGCCCCACAGTCGTCTCGAGAGGTACAACCCTGTACTACTTGTTATGGTACGGCCGGAACACTGTAGAAACGCCTCACAAAGGCATTCTGGGATTCAGTACAGATGTAGCCTTGGCCTTCACTGGTGTGGCTTGGAGCGCTTCCTTGGGCCTGGATCAGCTAAACTCGCACTTATCCCTATGTAGATAATGGCGACGTGTTAAGGGATACGGTGAATAGGAAGTCGAGGAGGGACAGTTCACCTCACTCGACACACGCAGTATGGGGTAAGTGGCCTGTGGGTCTTTAGTGCCATTTTCAGGTCAAACCCAGCAGGCCAGACCATTCCCACTCATTTTAAGCATCGTAGGTACTGATGGTAGCACAATGGTTCTAAGTCAGCGTATCCATCTCATGCAAATAGTTACAAAATCTGCAGCACTTAGCGGAACTCAATATCGAGTACCACCGGGGGCAGCAAAATACACCTCTACCCTGCTACCGTCGTTGATTAGAGGCGAACGGCCTGAGTTTAAAGGAGAGCTGGGGACCACAGGAGAACAGCCGGGGCAAAACTGAGCACGCACATTCGCTCTCTTCAATAGTCAATATGGGCGAAAGTTCTCAGGCAGGTGATGCCAGTGCCTCGCTCAAGGTCACAGGCTGTGAGGCAGTACTTATCAAAGAGTTACACACACTGCCAATACTCGTAGAGATGTTACTCCCAACTTGCAGAACTTCTAGCAACGTGTCTTGGAGTTGAAAGACGAATTTTCAGTGTGTGGACACCTGGGTTACCAACTCACATAGGAATTGCACATCATCGTTATTCCTAAGGTTGGTTAAAGCGGGATGGAGTTGTGAGCATTTTGAGAGGCACGAGTAGGCAGTTGGACTTGCTAACTTCGCCTCTACACTCCATGTTGATAGAGGCGAAAGGGTGGAGGTCAAATGAAGGCGAGTGGGGAACGCAGAGGCCTGTGAGGGGCCTTTGCAAAAAGGAAAAATATTTCCAGTGGTTTGACAGGTATATCCTTAGTCACAGCTCGCACATAAGAGTTCTCACAACACTGAAGCTGTCCTTCAACAGTAGGAAGTTTTAATGATGACTTATCAGGTCGGCGAGAAATGGGGTTAGGGCCTGTGAATTAGTAGCGTCCAGATCCCAAGCACACGTTACTACCTCAACCACTCAGCCGATGACTGTACTAACTAGAGCTATAACTAGAGAAATTAAAATTTAATAAATTTATTAAGTAGTAAGTTGTCTAGGGTATATTATCAGAATTGAATTTATTAACAGCAATCAAAAATAACATCAATCTCTCTGAGTTCGTATTATTGTGCTGATGAAAGCACATTTCACATTTATAATCTAAAGTACGTCAGGTACATTAACATTTAATAAAGAATATTACAAATATGTACAGTGTGTGTATGCGTTGTAAGTGCTCTTAAGTAGTAGTATGTCTCAAGACTCGAATAAAACTTAAACAGTGACTGACAAAGTCCTCAAAATAAACTAACCTTCTTGACCGACTGGCAACCGAACAGTCGCTTGAACAACAAAGAATGCTAACCAATAGCAATGCATATTCAAGCGATCTGCGACACAGAATCAGGACACAAGAGATAATATAACGACACTAAGTAGGGACCACAGCAGATCCTCCACTATAAAGTTTAACAAAACTACCATATTAATGAATCTAGGTTCAGCATAGGGAAATACCATGACTGTGACAGTACACAGGAACCAGTACAAAATTAGGTAGAAGCTATAGCTAAGGACCTGAGATGTTCAGATTTGTTCAAGCGACACACAACCTCATTACAACGTGAAAATCACTAAAGTCTATACAATGTTCTGTGAAACAAAGTACCACGAAACTACAAGAATAATGAGGACAGACAATCGGTCCAACCACAAGGCGAGTCTAGAGCAGACCTGACTACTTCACGAGAGGTGGAGGACACCCCCCCTCGATCACGTATAGCTAAGTGGACAACTGCAGTCAGAAAGCCCTGGCAGTATAACGAGCGACAAGCGATGATTACAAAAGTAGTTTGACACTCAAGACGTGAAATGAGCAATATTACGTACATCCTAACAAAGTTCAAATAACAATTTAACAGTCAAATAATAATATGTAAAGTCATACATTTACGATTCTAGCTATTATCGCAATATAAAGCAATATAAAATTATTGAAAAGATAATATACATTACATATATCATAATAATCATTGTAACCATTCAGGGGTGCAGCGAGTATCACAGGATAATTATTTTAAGACTGAGATTAATATTTCTGTTTATGGTCAAATGACGTGAAGCGAGTGTAAGTGGAACCAACAGGTGGTATTCGTGTTGTTAGTTGACGGGGTGTTATCAGGGAGATAAGATGTTTTCTAATGCGTAGTTTTGAAGGCTTGATGAATGTGTCTGCAGTTCTAGAGTTCTACCAGGTAGGGTATTCAGATTTTAGGGCCTTTGACATACATTGAATTTTTGTAAGGGTGTAGTCGGACAGGTGAATGTCGTAGAGGATGGTTTGGTCTGTTGTTTTTGCCTGTGGGGTTCTGTCAACAACTATCAAGAAAAGTGTTTTAGGTCAAGTTGATATTAGGTTTAAGGCCCTGTAGATATAGATTGCCAAGTAGTAAGTGAGGATGTACTGACTGGGGAGTAAGTTTAGATCTATGAAGAGTGGGGTGGGTAGGGGGGTGTGTTTGCCAGGGATGGGATTTAGTGATTATTCTTACTGCAGCTTTTTGTTGGGTTATTTTTGGCTTTAGGTGTGTTGCTGCGTTGTCCCCAAGCACAAATAGCATAGGTGAGGTATGGATAAAAAATGTGGAGTGGTATAGTGTGAGAAGGGCATTTTGCGCAGTTAGTATCGTATCTTGGAGAGGATCCCAACCGTTTTGGATATTTTTTGGCTATATGCTGGATATGGGTGCTGAAATTCCGGTTTGTTGTCAAGGTTAAGCCTAGGAATTTGCCCCCAATATTTCTAGGTTAATTAGAGTGTTGTCATCTTAATGTTAAATTTTGTTGCATCTCTGCTCTGCTACCAACATAATAATAGTAGTATTGTCTGTGTTAAGCGTAAGTTTATTGGCTGTCATCCAAGGTCGGATATTTTATTAGCTCAACATTCACAATGGTGTGTTGAGGGTGGCAAAGATTCAAGATTAGGGTAGAGATGAATAAAGTCGTGTCATCAGCAAAGAGAATGGGTTCAGGTGTTGGGTACGTTTGGAAGGTTCATTGATGTATATGAGGAGAGCGGGGACCAAGGACACTTCCCTGCGGAACTCCGAGTATCAAGTGGCGTGTTGCTGATGTTGTGTCTTTAATGGTGAGTTACTGATGACTTATTAGTAATGTAAGATTTGAAATAGCCTAAGCGCATGGCCTCTTATAACCGTAGTGATCAAGTTTGTGGAGTAGATGTGTGGTCTACTGTGTCAATAGTTTTCTTAGGTCAATAAAAAATTCCTAGTAGATATATCCTAATTTTCCAATGCTGTGTAAAGAGATCTAGCTTTTTTATGATTGCATCCTTAGTGCTTTTATTTTTCCTGAATCCAAACTGGAAGGGGTTGAGTATGTTTTGAGCCATTATATATGAATACAGTCTCCTGTGCACGAGTTTTCTCAAAGATTTTGTGATAGCAATGGTTAAGATTAGATATTGGCCTATAGTTGTTTTAAGTCTGTAGGGTCACACCTTTATGTTATTGGTGTAACCTTGCCATCTTGAGTAGTTCTGGGAAGGTGCTAGTCTCTAGTGACTTGTAAAAAGTAGTGAATGTAATAGCATGCGAAGGGACATGGGCCGGCTCGCTTGTACAGTAAGGTGGGACATGAGACGATTCTGAGTTATGTTTAATGACTTTATGATCTCAGTGACTTTCCGTGGGCCTCAGTGGTGCTAGATGAAGGAATTAGGGAAAATTCCCATCTAGGGATAAAGCCCCGGCATGGGCATTGGTATGGGGGATTTTACTGGCGAGATTAGATCCGATGTTTGAGATGAAGTCGTTTATCTTGTTAGTGGTGTCAGTGGGATGTAGTGGTGTTTCATTAGGTTTAGGTTAGGACAATATTCTTGGTTTTTCTCGGTTTGTGGTTCCCTAGGAATTCTGAGAGGAGAGAGTGTTTTCCAGGTTCTTTTTTATATCTCCTCTAGTGTCTGTGAATCTATGGAGTTAGTATAGTTGTTTGGCTTTTTTTTTACCTTTGGTGTGAGAGATATGAATATAGTGTTTAAGAGTATCTTTGGTGTATCAAGCCTGCTAATATTGCTTTTAATTTGGTGTTTCTTGTCAATCGGATTTCAGAATGGTGCTGTCGTTAGCTTGGGAACCAAGCAGCTTTGTTTGTGTTCTGTTTGTTTTTATAGGACATGTTTGTTGGATAGTCTAGGTAATTTGTTAAGAAAAATGTCTGTCAGTCATCAATACCATTGGCCTTGGAGAATTCTGTTAGGCATTCAACGGTTCTCTAGTACTGTGAATTCCTTACTGAGGCCTCGTCATGGAGGTCTAAATGAGACTTTGTTGTATTCAAGTGGTAGGTTTACTAAGTTTGTCAGGAGGAAGGTAGGGTAGTTCGGTCTGTAGTGCTATCTTCGTGATTATTCCCTGATTTAAGGGGGGCTTAGTATATTGGTGCCCATATGTGGTCTATTATGGTTCCACTTGTTTCAGTGAGCCTGGTTGGTTTAGTTATTGTTGGTTATGAGAAGTGTGATGTTCACTTTGTTGATGAAATCAGTTACAGGTGAGCTATCTAGTTAGTAAGCCAGGGTTGATGTTGAAGTCTCCAGTAAGAGAGAGAAGGTGGTGCTATTCGTTTGTTGTTTGTTATTAGTGACTTTAATTTCTCCACTGAATTTGGGATGTTGGTTTGGGGTATCGGTAAATGGCCACGATTGTTATAGGTGTCTTAAGGTTTTTTACAGTAAAATTAGCAAAATGTGTTCTCCATATTCATCACTAAAGCAAGTGGTGCTAATACAAGTATTTGGTTAGAGTAATTGATTGGCTATTACCACCCCCAACTTGGTATGAGCTGCAGTTGTGGATTGCTGTGTATCCTGGTAGGGGTTTAGATATTATCGTGTCCTGCTTAAGCCAAGGTCTCAGTAAGAATAATGCAGGAGAAGGGTGTCTTTAGTGATTCAAGGAGATCGCCAGGAGGTCATCTAGTGTTTGCTTAAGGACCTGTTGTTGTTGTTAAGTACTGACAGACTTTTAGTATTGGTTTAGGATAGTGCTGGCTTGTGATGCTGTGTAGTTAAGGCCTTTTGTGTATCCATATGCTCCTGCGCTACCGTCCAAATGATGTGGATGTGGGCGCGCACAATAAATCTAGCCACTTCGGTGGGCAAAAGCTAAAACTAATTCTTTCCAAAGGAAACCTTTTCTTTCTCATTTCCACTAGGATTTTGATCTGATGTTGATTCGGTTCTGTGAGATTGGGGAAACATAAGCGTCAAGTTTAGTGACCTGGAATAACCCAGCAAGAAGAACACGGTGGTGGGCTACGGTAAGCTTATTCAGGCATTCACAAGCAGTTAAGTTACTTGAATATCATAACCCAGCAAAAGGCAGCAGTAAGAATTGATAACAAATTCCCACTCTGCCAGCATTACTCCACCAATTTTCAAAAGTTCTGAATCTGCTCACGTTAAGACATCCCATTACATTTTTCTATGTGCCTACGACATACACAGTACAATACACGCTAAATATAAACCCTCCACTCAAACTTCTCCTAACCAACCTAACAGGACACATGACCACAACACAAGACACAAATATCTTTTTGATATACTGTGTCCATTTTACACTGTGTAAAAGCTCTATGCCCACAAAAGGCCCCAAATAGGAATCATTACCAGAAGATGTTAAAATAACCCAGTCTGAAAATCTATTTAAGACTCTTCTCAAAAGCCACTTAACACCCTAGATTAAAGGCTAAATTAGCAGTCCACACATATTATGTTTCCCCATTATACGACAATCTTTAAACCCTTTTTATCCTTTTTGACAGGAATATAATTAAATGATTGTTTTCACAAAAACATTTTGAATATATTAATATATCTTTTGTCTTATACAAATTTGATTCACTTAAAATTTAAATAATCTACTGTACAATTATGAAATAATTACTTTCTTACTGTACAACTATGATATAATCCTTAGTAATTAAGTAGACTTTAACCCAAATAATGTTAAGTTTGGCCCATAATGCCAAGGCATAATAGAGGTTTTCTTTGCATTGCAACCCCCTATTGTAAATACAAAATCTCAATGTACTGTTTGCAAAGACATAAAATAAATAAATATCATACATAGCAGTATATGTGTAGAGAAGCCAGCCCCTAATGTTTTGTTTAGTATAAAGTGGCTTTGGGATGCTGCTCTTATCTTTTTTTTTTGTACCTCTTATGTGTGCTCAAATTGGTAATAAATAAATAAATAAAATATCTCAAAAAAGTCAGGAAAAGTGACTTATTTCCATTGAGGTTCCCTTTAATGCCTCAGGGTATTTCGGCCTGAGACATTGTCCTCATCTACTTTGCCCCCGGGAACATTACAGGAGGGGCACCTTCATACGGCTTTCTTCTAGCCCAAATCCATTTGTTCAGCTTTTTTGATTTAATTCTATTATGTATTTGGGAATTGTTTAACGGGTTTTGGAGGGAAGCCGGTTACTGACCTAAGGTGAGAGTGTGGGAGTCTCTCTCTGCTGGGTTTGGGAAAGGTTGCTCCACTGATTGATTAGGAAATTCTAGTTCCTGTTTCTATTTACAAATGAATCTTTTTAATTTTTCTTTCGTGGTCCAGCTTTGGGAAAACAAATCTTCCCCCAACATCGGGAATGGGTTCGATAAATGCGTAAGCTGTTAGTGGCCCTGATAAACCCAAAAAACAAACAAGCGGGTTGTCTTGTGTGTTACCTGGGTAAGTAAAGTAAGTAAGTAAGTTTATTCAGGTATAAGAGTTACATAGAATTATCATACATAGCAGCATATGTGTAGAGAACTGGGATACCTGATAACCCAACATATGTGTAGTAGAGAACCTAGGGATACCCTGGGATAACCCAAAAAAGTCAGACAGAGTGACTTATTTCCATTGTGGTCTCGTGTTGCTGGATCTGTCAGCTGTTGCTGGATCAGTCAGCTGTTTGCTGGATCGTCAGCTGTTGATGGATCAGTTCAGGCTGTTGATGGATCAGTCAGCTGTTGCTGAATCAGTCAGCTGTTGCTGGATCAGTCAGCTGGTTGCTGGACCAGTCAGCTGTTGCGGATCAGTCAGCTGTTGTGGATCAGTCAGCTGTTGCTGGACCAGGTCAGCTGTTGCTAGATCAGTCAGCTGTTGCTGGATCAGTCAGCTGTTGCTGGTCAGTCAGCTGTTGATGGATCAGTCAGCTGTTGCTGGATAGTCAGCTGTTGCTGGAGCAGTCAGCTGTTGATGGATCAGTCAGCTGTTTGGATCAGTTCAGCTGTTGCTGAATCCGTCAGCTGTGTTGTTTTCTGGATCAGTCAGCTGTTGCTGGGACCAGTCAGCTGTTGCTGGATCGTCAGCTGTTGCTGGATCAGTCAAGCTGTTGCTGGGACCAGTCAGCTGTTAGCTAGATCAGTCAGCTGTTGGCTGGACCAGTCAGCTGTTGCTGGATCAGTCAGCTGTTGAGGATCAGTCAGCTGTTGATGGATCAGGTCAGCTGTTGCTGGATCAGTCAGCTGTTGCTGGATCAGTAGCTGTTGATGATCAGTCAGCTGTTGCTGGGATCAGTCAGCTGGTTTGCTGATATCAGTCAGTGTTGCTGGATCGTCAGCTGTTGCTGGACCAGTCAGCTGGTTGCTGGAATCATTCAGTGTTGCTGGATCAGGTCAGCTGTTGTGGACAGTCAGCTGTTGCTAGATCGTTCAGCTGTTGCTGGACATCATGTACAATGTTGCTGGTATCAGTCATCTGTTGCTGGATCAGTCAGCTGTTGGCTGGATCAGTCAGGCTGTTGCTGGATCAGTAAGCTGTGGTGATCCGGCAGCTGTTGCTAGATCAGTCAGCTGTTGATGGATCAGTCAGCTGTTGCTGGATAGTCAGCTGTTGCTGGGACCAGTCAGCTGTTGCTGGATCAGTTCAAGCTGTTGCTGGATCAGTCAGCTGTTGCCTAGATCTGTTCAGCTGTTGCTGGATCAGGTCAGCTGTTGGCTGGGATCAGTCAGCTGTTGCTGGATCGGTCAGCTGTTGCTGGACCAGTCAGCTGTTGCTGGGACAGTCTGCTGTTAGCTAGATCAGTCAGCTGTTGCCTAGATCAGGTCAGTGTTGCTAGATCAGTCTGCTGTTGCTGGAGCAGTCAGCTGTGCTAGGTCAGTCCAGTGGTTGCTGGATCAGTCGCTGTTGCTAGATCGTCAGCTGTTGCTGGATCAGTCTAGCTGTTGCTGGCATCAGTCAGGCTGTTGCCTGGATCAGTCAGCTGTTGCTAGTCAGTCAGCTGTTGCTGGTCAGTCGCTGTTGTGGATCAGTCAGTGTTGCTGGAACAGTCAGCTGTTGCTGGGACCAGTCCGCTGTTTTTGCTGACCAAGTCAGCTGTTTGCTAGATCAGTCAGCTGTCTGCTGGGATCAGTCAGCTGTTGCTAGATCAGTCAGCTGTTTGCTGGTATATAGTATTCAGTCAGCTGTTGCTAGAATCAGTCAGATGTTGGAGGGATCAGTCAGGCTGTGCCTAGATCAGTCAGCTGTTGCTAGAATCAGTCAGCTGTTTGCTGGATCAGTCAACTGCTCGCGCTGGACCAGTCAGCTGTTGCTGGTCCAGTTCAGCTGTTGCTAGATCAGGCAGCTGTTGCTGGATCAGTCTGCTGTTGTGGATCAGTCAGCTGTTGTTGGATCAGTTCAGCTGTTGCTGAATCCGTCAGCTGTTGCTAGATCAGTCAGCTGTTGCTGGATCAGTCAGCAGTTGATGGACAGGTCAGCTGTTTGTGGACCAGTCAGCTGTTGCTAGATCAGTCGGCTGTTGCTGGATCAGGTCAGCTGTTGCTGGATCAGTCAAGCTGTTGCTAGATCAGTCAGCTGTTGCTGGATCAGTCTGCTGTTGCTGGGACCATTCAGCTGTTGCTGGACAAGTCAGCTGTTGCAGATCAGTCGGGTGTTGCTGGATCAGTCAGCTGTTGCTGGTCAGTCAGCTGTGTGGATCAGTCAGCTGTTGCTGGTCAGTCAGCTGTTGCTAGATCAGTCAGATGTTGCTGGTTGAGTCAGCTGTTGTGGATCAGTCAGCTGTTGCTGGATCAGTCAGCCTGTGCTAGATCAGTCGCTGTTGCTGGATCAGTCAGCTGTTGCTGGACCAGTCAGCGTTGCTAGATTCAGTCAGCTGTTGCATGGATCAGTCAGCTGTTGCTGACCAGTCAGCTGTTGCTGGATCCAGTCAGTGTTCATGGATCAGTAGCTGTTGCTGGACCCCGTCAGCTGTTGCGGGATATCAGTCAGCTCGTTGCTGGATCAGGCAGCTGTTGACTGAAACCAGTCAGCTGTTGCTAGATCGTCAGCTGTTGCTGGATCAGTAGCTGTTGCTGGATCAGTCAGCTGTTGCTGGATCAGTCAGCTGTTGCTGATCAGTAAGCTGTTGCTGGATGCAGTCGGCTGTTGCTAGAATCAGTCAGCTGTTGCTGGATCAGTCGCTGTTGCTGACCAGTCAGCATGTTGCTGGATCAGTCAGCTGTTGCTGGATTCAGGTCAGCTGTTGCCTGGAACAAGTCAGCTGTTTGTGATCAGTTCAGCTGTTGCTGGATCAGTCAGCTGTTGCCTGAAAACCAGTCAGCTGTTTGCTAGTTCAGGGGGGTTAGCTGTTGCTGGATCAGTCAGCTAGTTGCTGGATCAGTCAGCTGTTGCAGGATCAGTCCGCTGTTGCTGGTCGTCAGCTGTTGCTAGATCAGTCAGCTGTTGCGGATGAGTCAGCTGTTGCGGGATCAGTCAGCTGTTGCTGATCAGTCCAGCTGTTGCTATAGATCAGTCAGCTGTGCTGGATCAGTCCTGCTGTTGCTAGATCAGTCAGCTGTTGCTTATGGATCAGTCAGCTGTTGCTGGATCAGTCGCTGTTGCTGGATCAGTAGCTGTTGCTGGATTGAGTCAGCTGTTGCTGGATCAGTCAGCTGTTGCTGGATACAGTCAGCTGTTGCTATATCCGGTCAGCTGTTGCTGGATCAGTCGCTGTTGCTGGATCAGTCAACTGTTTCTGGATCAGTCAGCTGTTGCTGGATCAGTCAGCTGTGGCTGGATCAGTCAGCTGTAGCTGGATCAGCAGCTGTTGCTGGATCACTCAGCTTGTTGCTAGATCAGTCAGCTGTTGCTGATCAGTCAGCTGTTACTGGATCAGTCAGCTGTTTGCTGGATCAATCAGCTGTTGCTGGGACAGTCAGCTGTTGCTGGTCAGTCAGGCTGTTGCCGGATCATGTCAGCTGTTGCTGGACCAGTCAGCTGTGTGGACCAGTCAGCTGTTGCTGGATCAGTCAAGCTGTTGCTGGATCTAGTCAGCTGTTGCTAAGATCTCAGTCAGCTGTTGCGGGATCAGTCAGTGTTGCTGGATGAGTCAGCTGTTGCGGATCAGTCAGCTGTTGCTGGATCAGTCAGTGTTTGCTGGATCAGTCAGTGTTGCTAGATCAGTCAGCTGTTGCTGGATCAGTCGCTGTTGCTGGATACAGTCAGCTGTTGCCTTGATCTCAGGTCGGCTGTTGCTGGATCAGTCAGCTGTTGCTGGATCAGTCAGCTGTTGCTGGATCAGTCAGCTGTTGCTGGATCAGTCAGCTGTTGCTGGATCAGTCTGCTGTTGCTAGATCAGTCAGTGTTGCTAGATCAGTCGCTGTTGCTAGATCAGTCAGCTGGTGCTGGATCAGTCAGCTGTTGCTGGATGTTACAAAAAACGCGATTCTAAAACCTTAGAGATCTCCAGTGAATACTAGAAAAGACTGCCCTTCTAGCATCCAGCCTGTTACTGGGTGTTTTCGTTAACAAGTAGTCAGTAGCTTGTCCAATTAAGCATTTAAATTCAATTTATGGTTCAAATAGTGCTTTTGGATTCAATGGTAGGCTACTAACTAGAGAAAAAAAAATTTAGTAGATTTATTAAGTCTAGAGGTATATTATCAAAGTAAATTAAATCACAGGAATCAAAAATTAAATCTAATCTCTCGAGATCAGTATTATTGTGCTGAAAGCACATATCACATTTATAATTCTTAAGTACCGTCAGGTACATTAACATTTAATAAGATATTACAAATATGTACAAGCAAGTGTGTGTATGCGTGTAAGTGCTCTTAAGTAGTTAGCTATGTCTCAAGACTCGAATAAGACTTAAACAAGTGACTGACAAAGTCCTCAAATAAACTAACTTCTTGACCGACTGGGAACCCGAACAGTCTGCTTGAACAACAAAGAATGCTAAGCCCAATAGCAATGCAATATCAAACGACTGCGACACAGAATCAGGAACTGGGAAATAATATAACGACACTAAGAAGGGACCATCAGCAGATCAGGATCAGCAGATCAGGGTCTGATCAACCAGGCTGTTACTGCTGGCCACAGTCAAGCTGATGTACGAACCACAGCCTGGTTGATCAGATACTGACTTTAGGTGCCTGTCCAGTGCCTTCTTGAAGACAGTCAGGGGTCTATTGGTAATCCCCCTTATGTATGCTGGGAGGCAGTTGAACAGTCTTGGGCCCCGGACACTTACTGTGTTGTCTCTCAGTGTACCCGTGGCGCCCCTGCTTTTCATCGGGGGAATGTTGCATCTCCTGCCGAGTCTTTTGCTTTCATAGGGAGTGATTTTCGTGTGCAAGTTTGGTACCAATCCCTCCAGGACCTTCCAAGTGTATATTATCATGTATCTCTCTCGCCTGCATTCCGGGGAATACAGGTCAAGGACCTTTAACTGTTCCCAGTAGTTTAGGTGCCTTATCTTACTTATGTATGCTGTGAAAGTTCTTTGTACACTCTCCAGGTCTGCAATGTCGCCAACCTTTAACCCTTTGACTGTTTCCGACGTATAAATACGTCTTACGAGCCAATGTTTCTGACGTATTTATACGCATAAATTCTAGCAGCTTCAAATCAAGCAGGAGAAAGCTGGTAGGCCCACATGTGAGAGAATGGGTCTCCATGGTCAGTGTGCACCATATAAAAAAAATCGGGGAGCCAGTGGTGCATTGTGGGAATGCCATTTCAGTTGTCCTTTTTCAGCATGTCTAGCGTTAAGAAATATGTGATTCCCCAGCAAATCTGGGACTCTTCTCTTCCCAAGTGATGCTCTAACACAGATGGAAGTGTCAGTGAAGATCAATTTCATGATTTGGAGGAGTTTGAGACCAAAAGCAATGGAGGAGGAGGAGGGGGAGGAGGGGAGGAAGAGGTGGAGGAGGAGGAGGAGGAGGAGGAGGGAAGAAAGGAAGAGGAGGAGGAGGAGGAGGAGGAGAGGAGGAGGAGGAGAGGAGGAGGAGGAGGAGGAGGAGGAAGAAGAAGATGTAATAATATTGTTCCCTTGAAGCAAGAAAAAAAAAAAGTCCACCCCATGACAGTGACAAGATAAGGGGAGATAACATCTGATAAGAGCTGACTTTGATGAGCCTAAAGGAGGGTAATATTACATGACCATCACCCTCCCTTTGTTTTTGCTGGTACACAAACATTTCTGTCTGTCTATTTGTCTGTCTGTCAAGCTCCCTGTCTGTCCATCTAGCTCTCTGTCTCAGAGAGAGCCACAAGACTGTGTCATCACGTTTACTCACATCTTCAAGCAGAGTATAGCACTTTGTCTGGATTTCTTGGGTTATCCTAGGTAATTTACACTATGTATACTTGTATTTATGTGTACCTGTGAGACAGAGATAGGCAGACAGATAGAAAGAGACAGATTGAAAGATATAGAATGAGGGAGAAAGATAATTAGAATGGAGGAGGGGAAGCAGCATCCGACCCCATTGTTTTGACAGGCGGTAGGGGGAGACACTAATGAGATAATATGTCACTTTGACAGCTGCCGACTTCTGACTCAAAACAATTATAAGCCACACACTCGCACACAAGACAAGGAGGAGGAGAAGGAGGAGGAGAAGGAGGAGAAGGAGGAGGAGGAGAAGGAGGATTAGAAGGAGAAGGAGGAGGAGAAGGAGGATTAGAAGGAGAAGGAGGAGGAGAAGGAGGATTAGAAGGAGAAGGAGGAGGAGGAGGAGGAGGAGGAGGAGGAGGAGGAGGAGGAGGAGGAGAAGGAGGAGAAGGAGAAGGAGGAGGAGAAGGAGGAGGAGGAGGAGAAGAAGGAGGAGAAGAAGGAGGAGGAGAAGGAGGAGGAGAAGGAGGAGGAGGAGAAGGAGGAGGAGGAGGAGGAGAAGGAGGAGGAGGATGATTGTTTGTTTGTTTTTGTAAACAAGTTTTGTAAACAATATATTGATAATTATGTTTGTGTGCTTATTGTGTTGTATACAACGAGTGTATATATATACATTGCACCTTACTTTGGTCTCATAGGCCACATAAGTTATGTGAAAAAATAAAATAGTGAAATAAACAAAAAACCTTCAATTACAAGTAAACTAAAGTTTACCGCTGTTGCCATACGCGGCTCATTTTCTGCAAACTTCACGGCTCTATATCTCGGTAAGTACCGATGGCAAAAATTTTTTTTTTGGACTAAAACACTCAGAAAAATAATCTTAACATTTTCATAAGAAAAAATAATTTTTTTTTTTTTTGAATATTTGGCGACATAGAATGACAGTTTCAGAGAGGGGCCTGAAACAGTCAAAGGGTTAAGGGGGCTGTTAGTGTACAGCAGTATTCCAGCCTAGAGAACACAAGCGATTTGAAGAGAATCATCATGGGCTTGGCGTCCCTAGTTTTGAAGGTTCTCCATTATCCATCCTATCATTTTCCTAGCAGATGAGGTAGATACATTGTTGTGGTCTTTGAAGGCGAGATCCTCTGACATTATCACTCCTAGGTCTGTCACATTACTTTTCCGCTCTATTGTGTGGTTAGAATTTGTGGTATACCCTGATACATTTTTGATTTCCTCAAGTTTCTCATATCTGAGTAGTTGAAATTTCTCCTCGTTGAACTTCATATTGTTTTGAGTGGCCCATTCGAAGATTTGGTTGATGTCCACTTTGAGTCTCACAGTGTCTTCAATGGAAGTCACTGCTATGATAATCTGGGTGTCATCCACAAAGGAAGACACGGAACTATGGCTGACATCACTGTCTATGTCAGAAATGAGGATGAGGAATAGAATGGGAGTGAGTACTGTGCCTTGTGGAACGGCTTTTTACCGTGGCTGCCCGGGACTTTACTCTGTTTACTATTACTCTTCGTGTTCTATTTGTTAGGAAGTTATAGATCCATCTACCAATTTTTTGGATTTTAGATCTCTTTATTTTTTGGCGGGGCACGTTTGTCCCATCCTGCCTAAGCGGGGCCCAAGGGATTTTTTTTCCCCCTTAATTTGGCATAAGAAAAGAAGTATTTTTTTTTTTTTTCAGTTTCCTTTATGTTTTAAGTTCTTCCTGTGATTCTTGTTCTGTAAGTTCCTTCAGCCAATTCGATATTTGCAATTTCATTGCTGGGCCCTCCCTTTGCTTTTTGAATTTTGGCCCCACTCAGCCTCGTGACTCTTTCCCTTCGTCTGATAGGGGCGTCTCTTTCTTTTAGTTTGCTTATTTTTTTCTTTTTTTATGGTTGTCTTGAGCGATCTAAAAAAACCCAAAAATTCATTTTTTCACGGCAAATTTCGGATCCATTTTGTTTAGGATATCCCCCAGTTGTTTTTTTGGGACTGGTTTATTGATCCATTGTATGTTTTTGTTTTGAAAGGAATTTTGGAAAGACCTTTATGTCCTCCTTTTTTGGGGTCAAAGTGCTGCATGTCCGTCCCTCTATTTGTTGTGATCGAGTTATTTCTTTGATCATTTATATTACGCATCGATCGTCGTTGTTATAAAGAGAGGCCCAGCGTATTTTCTGGTTTTTGTAGCTTACTATTTGCGGGTTTTAAAGGGTAAATTTTGGGCCGAGATTTAATAGTTTTTGTGTGTGAATTTTTATTGAGCTGCCCCCGGGGGGTTTCTCTGCTAAAAATTGTTTGCTGTCCCCCCCATTTAGGTGCAATTTGAAATTCCCCTAGTAGTAAATGTTTGGGGAGGGTTGGAGATTTTCAGAAGTTCAGTTTTCCCCCTGCTCCTGGAATTGCGGGGAAGTTGTTTCTGGAGGCTTTTTTTATCCCAAAAGAAAAGGTTTTTGGGTTTTCAGTCTTTACCGAAAAACCCTTCAACTATAATTTGAGGATTCAGTAGTTCTGTGAAAAGACGATTTGTGAGGGCAACCAATCCCCCCTTGTTCCCTTTTTTTTGTCTGTCGCATTGGAATAGGTTTAAACCGGGGATCCAATTTCGTTTCATAATGCCCTTTTTGGGGGTCTCGTGAAAGCTGTAAAATTTGTATGACTCTGAGCAGTCCCTGTTTAAGGAATTTGTTGTTATTTGACGCTTTAACCCTGTATGTTTGCAAAAAAAAATTCGTTATATTGGTGGAATTTGGGGGGGGGGGGTTTTTTCATTGGTCTATATCGTTGTTTGGGAAAGGGGCCCAAATGTCGTCCCTCTGCCCAGAATTTTTCTTGGGGGTTATTGTCTTTTCTTGCCAGCTTTTTTCCCCCTTTGCCCTAAAAAACCTCTGCCCCTGAAGGTTAGGGGCCCCCCCTTTTTTGCCCTATTGGCTGGTCTGTTTCTATTTTTCAACAAAAAACCACACTTATTTTCTCATTTTTTTTGTTTAAATTTATGTATTTTTTACAAAAAAAAAATCAAAATTTGTCAATATTAGTATGTTTTTAAAGACATATGTACATACAGTCTTGGGAATGTTCCTGAACTGCGCTCTGTGAAAGTCTTTGAAAAAAAGATTTCTGCAAGTGGTGTCTTCTCATCTGTAAAAGTATGATTATATATTATGCTTAAAAATGAGGCATAACTTAAATTGAAAAAAGCAAATACATTTCCCCCGTTGTTCCTACCCCCGGTGGATGAGATGACTTTGCCCTGGACCTGCTGAGTCGCACTTGGGTCCCTTTGGGGCGGTCCCACATGCTGCAAGTCACATACTGCATGCTTGGGGCACCACCCCCACCACCCCCACTGACGCATTTGGTCACTATCCCCAATGTAGCCCCATCTCGTCCCCTTTCAGTTTTTCCCGGGTGTAGGGCCTGGATTTTATTTGGCCCCCCCGGTTTCTATGGAAGGGGACCCCCTTTTGGTAACCCTTTTCATAAATTACCAATTTTTCTTAAAATTCCAAATTTTTCATGGGGTTTTGGGTTTACAGTTTTGGGATTTTGGAGATAACAATTTCAGGGGGGCCCCTGACACCCGATTACTTCGGCGGGGCCCTTTAAAAAAATTCTTAAATGGACCCCTAAATTCACTTGCTTTTTTTTGTATTAATTTTTAACAAATTTTGTTTAAAATTAATAAAAAGATTTTTTTTATAAATAAATTATAAGCAAAGTCATTATAATTAAAAATTTTGAAAGGATACCAAAAATTTTTAAAATTACTACAGACGTTAAGAAACCCCAAACCCCAAAAAAATAAGTGTTTTCTTTTTGGGGTCCCCAAACCCCACCAATTAAATTTCCTATGGAAAAATTGTTCCCCCCTTAATACTTCCCCAATGAATTCCTTAAAAGGGGGTCCCATTCAGGGGTGGGGGCTTTCCCTTTAAGGCCAAAGAAAAAATAATTCCCCTAGTTTCCCCCCATGTGAGAAAAATTCATTGGGGAGTTTTTTTTAAATTTTGGGTCTTTCGTGAAAAAAAAGGTTTTTGGGAGTCCGGGTTTTGCCTCCCTCAAAAAATCCCTCGGGATTTTTGATTTTTTCCCAAAACGGACATCCCCCCGGGCTCTACTTTTTTTACTAACCCGTTTCAGCTTGAAGGGCTTTTAAGGACATACCCGGAAACCCTCACCCCTTTGGGAATAAAAGGGGGGGTTGGAAGGGTTTAGGGCCACAGGGGAAAAGGAACCATGAGCTGGGGGTAATGGGATGAAAAGGGGGGGAAAAACCCCCAAGGGGAAGAGGGTAATGGGTGAGGGCCCCCATGAAAAAAAAGGGGAATTGGTGAGGAAAATTTTGTTGAAAAATTCCCCCCGCCAAATGAAAAAGCGTTTAATGTAAAAGACAGGGGTTTTGGGATTCAGGGAAATTTAAAAAAGCCGAAAAAAAACCTTCTGGAAGTATTTTTTGGCCCGGTGTGAATTTTCCCCGGATTTAAAGAAAGGGGAAAACCCCGATAGGGTTTTTCCTCCCAAAAAGGGATTTCCCCTTAAAAAAAGGAAAACCCCCCCTAATTTTTCCCATTTTCCAAAAGAGAATTTTTTCAAAATAAATGTAATTTATTATTTTATTTTTAAAACGAATTTCAGTTTTTTAGGGAAAATTTTATTTAATTTGAAAAAAAATATTTTATTTTAATATTTTTGGGTGTCTGGAACGGATTAATTTTATTTCCATTATTTCTTATGGGGAAAATGGTTTCGAGTTTCGTGAATTTCGACCTTCAGCGGGCTCTCTGGAATGGATTAATCATGAAACTCGGGGGGGGGGGGTCCACTGTACTGAGATGGCGTTCCCACAATGCAGTGCGGGTGCTAAATTTGAAGCCGCTAGAATTATGGCGTAGTTCTTCGGCTTGGACCCTGGCTTCAAAGCCATAGAACTACTTGATGGACCCTCAAAGGGTTATGGAACACCTGCTTTCAACACCAAAATTTCCACAACCTTTTAATTGACTACAGAAACACAAGACTTATTGCCATAAAAGAAGACAATACTGCAGAATCTTGGAGTCAAACACCCGCCTGTCCCATGCAGGTCTGTCTCGGATCCAGCCTACCCAGCGTTCTCCACCTGACTCTCCACCCTTTATATACTCATGTTCTCTTTACCCAGGTAGATCTGTCTGTAACTTCATAAAGCCCACTGTGTGTGTGAAACGTAGTCAATAAAGAATCACATTATAGTCTGTGTGTTTATTTTCCCAACAACAGCACATTGTTGGTCACCACTTTATCAGTGCAATATCACATGTTTTCATTATCAGTAGTAATGTGAATATCAGTATATATTATTAGGTATTAGTTAGCTTATGTTGTGGTTATTGTTTACTTAATTGTTAATTTTAAGTTAATTTTAAGCCTACCCATAATGCTCTGCATACAAGGGGCTTTTGGCATGTACACCCAATCGCTATATTTCTTTGTACACCTATGTATTATGTCCAAGTAAAAAGTAAATAAATAAATAAATTCCTGGTGTCTCACTTTTGTATTTTTTTAAAACAGAAGTAATTTTTATTTGTGCAAATGTTAAAAGCACTAATGTAGTGGTTCCAACAAACCCGTTATCATTACCAGATAACTCACCTAACCTAACCCAGCATAACTCAGCCTAATCCAACCCAGCATAACCAACC
>NW_026498607.1:0-14745 GCF_026875155.1 Cherax quadricarinatus | reverse complement strand
GCGACAGGATGCCCGTTTGCAAAGACTTCTTCAGTAAGATGGAGAAATTGCCTAGGATGGCCGACATGCGATCCAGATTTCTTCCTGTTGCTTCGGCACTTCACAGCAAAACCTAACCCATTTCCCGGGCACAGGAGGACTGACGGAGAGTTTGACAAACATTGAAGAAACAAGCTGTAACCTAGATTGTAAAACTACCCAGGAAACCATTTGTTCTCTGGTGTATTTCTGCTATTTCTTGCGTAGTCTCACATGGAGACTGGACAAATTTTTATAAAACCTTTTTTACCTAGACAGATATACTACCTAGGATAACCATATGTTATTTGTTGTTATGAAACCCTTGGGTATACTACCTGGGGTAACCATATGTTTCCCAAACATGTACTTTCTACCGAAGACCCACAAAAAGCCTGGATATCGAACTAGGTACCTTCAAAACCAGGCCAGTCTTGTCGGGCTGTGCAGCACCAACACGACCGGTAGATAAAGTAATGACAGCAGTCCTTATGCCGTTGTTAAAGCTGCTCCCTGACAGAATCAAAGACACAACCCACTTCCTGCAGATCTTAGAAGATACGAAAGCCAGCCTGGGGGAGGCCCCACAGGACTTGATGTTTGTATCCCTGGATATTGAGTCCCTCTACCCTTCGATACCACAGCAGGAAGCAGCAGAGATCATAGCGGATTTCTATTGGGAAAACCTGGACTCCATCAGAGAGGAGTTATTACTGTTGGGTATCAAGAAACCACCCAGCAGAAACATCATCAGAGATTGCCTCCAACATGTTATGAAGGACACTATCCTAAAGTTCGACGGCAAGACTTACAGGCAAAAGACGGGCACGGCCATAGGAGCTTCTGTCAGTGTGGCAGTAGCTGAAATCTTTGTACACTGTATAAGAACATAAGAACATAAGAACATAAGAAAGGAGGAACACTGCAGCAGGCCTGTTGGCCCATACTAGGCAGTTCCTTTACAATTCGTCCCACTAACAAACATTTGACCAACCCAATTTTCAATGCTACCCAAGAAATAAGCTCTGATGTGCAAGTCCCACTCAAATCCAACCCCTCCCACTCATGTACTTATCCAACCTAAATTTGAAACTACCAAAGTCCTAGCCTCAATAACCCAACTAGGTAGACTGTTCCACTCATCAACTACCCTATTTCCAAACCAATACTTTCCTATGTCCTTTCTAAATCTAAACTTATCTAATTTAAATCCATTACTGCGGGTTCTCTCTTGGAGAGATATCCTCAAGACCTTGTTAATATCCCCTTTATTAATACCTATCTTCCACTTATACACTTCGATCAGGTCTCCCCTCATTCTTCGTCTAACAAGTGAATGTAACTTAAGAGTCTTCAATCTTTCTTCGTAAGGAAGATTTCTAATGCTATGTATTAATTTAGTCATCCTACGCTGAATGTTTTCTAACGAATTTATGTCCATTCTGTAATATGGAGACCAGAATTGAGCTGCATAATCTAGGTGAGGCCTTACTAATGATGTATAAAGCTGCAGTATGACCTCTGGACTTCTGTTGCTTACACTTCTTGATATAAATCCCAGTAATCTAATTTGCCTATTACGTACGCTTAGGCATTGCTGTCTTGGTTTAAGGTTGCTGCTTACCATAACCCCCAAGTCCTTTTCGCAATCTGTATGGCTAAGTTCTACATTATTTAACTTATAAGTGCTAGGGTTATAGACACTCCCGAGCTCAGAACCTTGCATTTATCCACATTGAACTGCATCTGCCACTTTTGCCAAGAGTAAGTTTGTCTAAATCCCCCTGAAGTTCCTAACATCTACTTTTGAATAATTATCCTACCTATTTCGTGTATCGGCAAATTTGCTATATGACTAAAATTTCCTTTCTAAGATCATTGATAAAATTATAAACAACAACGGGCCCAGACGATCCCTGGGGAACGCCATTGTTATGATCCCCACTCGGTTTTAAACCCCCATTTAGGGACCTCTCGTTTCCTGTTGTGACCCTCTCGATCCACGAGGCACCCCCCCCCAACCTGAGGCTACTTGTTCAACAGTCTTTGGGCGGAACTCTAAAAAATGCCTTACTAAAATCTAAATAAAAAAATATCAAATTCTTTTCGTGGCAACCCCCTCAAAAGCTTTACTGAAGAAAGTTAAAATTAGTTAGACAAGACCGGCCCTTTTTGAATCCAGCTGAGTTCATTAAAAGTATGCTTTATCGGGTGGCTTCTTTAATCTCAGCTATAATTGACTCTAGCAACTTGCCTACAATTTAGGTCAGGCTTTTGGGGGGTAATTTGACGGTAACGACTTCCCTGTTTTAAAAATAGGAATTACATTAGCCATCTTCCACATATCAGACACTACACCTGTTTGAAGATAAATTAAAAATATTAGTTAATGGTTCACAGACTTCCATTTTGCATTCCTTAAGAACCTTGAAAAAACCTCATCAGGACCCGGTGACTATTTTGCTTCAGTCGGTCTATCTGCTTCACAACCATTTCACTAGCAACTATGATGTTACATAATTTATCTTCTTCTGATCCACTAAAAAAATTAATATTACCGGAATATTATTAGTGTCTTCCTTGTTAAAAACCGAGAGAAAATAATTATTAAAATCGAGCACATTTCATTCTCTTTGTCAGTAAGTTTGCCCATAGTTATTTTTAAGGGGACCTATCTTATCTCTGACTTTTGTTCTTATATACCTGGAAAAAACTTTTTGGATTAGTTTTAGAATCCTAGCAACTTTAATTTCATAGTCCCTTTTAGCTTTTCTTATCCCCTTTTTAATGTCCCCTTAAATGTAAATATACTGATTCATAAGATGACCCTCGCCTCTTTTGATACGCCTATAAATTCCTTTCTTAGGGCCCTAGTTAGATATTTCAGCCTATTATTCATCCATTTAGGGTCTTTTTCTATTTGATCTAATTTCCTTATAAGGGATAAACGTTCTTTGAGCAGCATGTATTGTGTTCAGAAAACTGTCATATTGATAGCTCTCTTCGTTACCCCAGTCAACAGATGATAAGTGTTCTCTAAGCCCATCGTAATCTGCTAAGCGAAAATCTGGGACTGTTACTGAGTTATCCCTACTATCATACTTCCAATCAATTCTAAATGTAATTGATTTGTGGTCGCTAGCACCCAGTTCCTCTGAAACTTCTAAATTATTAACAAGGGATTCATTGTTTGCCAAAAGGGATTCATTGTTTGCCAACAAGGGATTCATTGTTTGCCACAAGGGATTCATTGTATACTAGACCGAGACAGATTACACACTGCCCCCTCAATAATCCTGTACAAAAGATACATAGATGACATCTTTTGCCTAGTACGAGGTAACGAGGGTACGATTCGCCAACTGGTTGGCTGGGCCAATGCGGCCCACCCTGCTCTGAGATTCACACACGAATCTAGTATTACTGAACTGCCTTTCTTAGACACACGGGTTTACCTTAATGCAGAAAGAAGACTACACACCAAAACCTACTATAAGCCCGGAAACGCCCACCAGTACCTGCACTGGACTTCCTCCCACCCCAGAAGACTTAAGGAATCTCTGCCCTACTCACTGGGACTCAGAACTAAACGGATCTGCAGCGAGGAAGAAGAATCCAAGGCAGCCCTGGTTGAAATGTGGGAGTTTTTTCGTGAAAGAGGATACCCAGACTGGACTTTGAAAAATGCAACAGAGAAGCTGCAGACACGAGATAGAGCACAACTTCTACAGACGGCACAACGAAGAGAGGATGACAGACCGATCCTGACATCGATCTTTGACAAGTCCTGGGCTCCAGGTCTTCGGAAAGAGATAAATGATCTCTGTGTTAGGTAAGACACATATGCAACAGTTAGGTATCTTTATTATGAAACGTTTCGCCTACACAGTAGGCTTCTTCAGTCAAGTACAGAAAAGTTGATAGAAGCAGAAGATACTTGAAGACGATGTAATCAGTCCATCACCCTTAAAGTTTTGAGGTGGTCAGTCCCTCAGTCTGGAGAAGAGCATTGTTCCATAGTATGAAACAATATGTTTCATACTATTGTTTCATACTATGGAACAATGCTCTTCTCCAGACTGAGGGACTGACCACCTCAAAACTTTAAGGGTGATGGACTGATTACATCGTCTTCAAGTATCTTCTGCTTCTATCAACTTTTCTGTACTTGACTGAAGAAGCCTACTGTGTAGGCGAAACGTTTCATAATAAAGATACCTAACTGTTGCATATGTGTCTTACCTAACAACCTGTCGGTATTTTATACCATTTTAATGTTCATAAATGATCTCTGGACATGGATACAAGAAGAATTCGAGGATGCATCGTGGATAGATTTCTTCCCAGATGATCCACCGATGATAGCCTGGGAGAGGGACTTGTCCCTACAAGATGGACTGACTAGGGCAGAATTCCCAAGACCGATGAGATCGAGGACAGAAGAAGCTAGAAAAAACCCTACCTAACCTACGAGAATGAGTGGACAACAACGTAAGCAGGTCCTGAAAACTTTGAGCGGTGTGACGAAAGGAACACTGCACTGGACCCAACGACTGCGACACCATTAAGCAACTTGTCTCATCTACTGACGCTTTCGGCACTTCTCACCAAACCCTAACCTTATTCCGGACGCAGTAGAGGCGACAGGATGCCCGTTTGCAGCAAGACTTCTTCAAACCATTCATCACAACTGTCAGACACCGCAGCATCATGGGATCTTCTTACAAAGAATTCTTCAACGCTTGTTCAACCTTTGGACAAAGACCTACTTCGACTAGTGGATGATACCACTATGATCCCGCCTCCACCTGCTTCAAGTCACCTCACTACAGTATATAAGCCACGTCTACGGCCCTATGCTGTACACTCTACAAGATTGATGGACTGAACACATCGACTCCAGGCTGAGGGACTGATTACCTCATACTCCTCCTCTCCTTACGCCTTCCTCTTTGTAATGGACTGATGAAGCCACTGTGTGGCGAAACGTTTCCTGAATAAAGATTCCCATATGCTGCATAAGTGTCTCAATCTTCAAGATGGAGAAATTGCCTAGGATGGCCGACATGCGATCCAGATTTCTTCCTGTTGCTTCCGGCACTTCACAGCAAAACCTAACCCATTTCCCGGGCACAGGAGGACTGACGGGAAATTTTAAAAAGTTTTGGGAAGGATAAAAAGTTTTCCAGGTGAGGGGAATGATTTCCCCCCTATCCCCTTTCCTTTAAGGGTTTTCCCTTTTTTAAGGGGGGGACTGAGGGGAACCCCCCCCCTTTTTTTTTGGAAGGGGGGGCGAAAATTTTTTGGAAAAAAAAACCCACCTCCTCAAAGGTTTTAAAAACCAAAAGGGGTCCTGGGCTGGTCAAGGAAAAAACAGGGACCCTGGCCGGGAAAACCCCAAGAAGGCCATTAATGACGTTTGGATTTTTCCCAATAACCCCCGGGATGATGGGGCGGGGAAGGGCCCTTTCCCCCACAAAAACTTCCCAACCAAAATTCCCAAACGTAGACCCCGGGGAAAAAGGGAATTTTAAAAAACCCCTTTTAACCTTTTAAAAAAGGACTGGAAAAGTGGAAAAAACAAAGAGGCCCCCCCTTGAAATCCCCTTTACGGTTTGACGAAAGGCCATGCGGGACCCAACGATTGGGAAACCATGAATTGGCTAACTAAACCCTTTCCTTCCTCACCCACCCTTCCCTTTTTGGACGGAAAGAGTGGGCAAAAGGGTTTCCCGTTTGCCAAGCAAGGGCTTTTTCCCAAGGGGAAAAAAATTTGGGCCTAGGTTCCCCGGACATGGATCCCAGATTTCTTCCGGGTTGCTTCGGCATTTCCCAGCAAAACCAAAAACCCTTTTCCCCCGGGCCCACAGGGGGAAACTGACGGAGAGTTTGAAAAACATTGAAGAAACAGCTGAAACCCTAGATTGAAAAACAACCCGGAAAAAACCCTTTGTTCTTGGTGTATTTTTGGCTTTTTTCTTCTTTAATTTCCTCCATGGGGGACGGAAAAATTTTTAAAAAACCCTTTTTTTAAACCCTTGGGACAATTACTACTAGGAAAACCATTTGTTATTTGTTGTTAAAAAACCCCCTTGGTTTCTCCCTGGGGAAACCCCTTTATGTTTCCCAAACAGGGTTCCCTTTCTCCCAAAGGCCCCAAAAAAGGGCCTGGATATCGAATTTAGGTACCTTAAAAAACCGGGCCCAGTCTTGTCGGGCTGTGCAGCACCAACACGCCCGGGGGATAAAGTAATGACACCCGCCCTTAGGGCCGGTTTTTTAAAGCTGCCCCCGGGACAGAATAAAAGGAACAACCCCTTCCTGGCAGATCTTAGAAGATACGAAACCCACCCTGGGGGGGGCCCCCCCAACGGGACTTGATGTTTGTTTTCCCGGATATTGGTCCCTCTCCCCTTCATACCACAGCGGGAAACCCGCAGGTCAAAAGGGGTTTTTTCTATTGGGAAAACCTGGACTCCATGGAGGGAGTATTACTTGTTGGGTATCAAGAAACCCCCCAGAGAAAAAATCATCAGAGATTGCCCCCCAAACCCGTTATGAAGGACACTATCCTAAAGTTCGACGGCAAGATTTCAGGCAAAAAGGGGGCCCACGGCCATGGAGCTTCTGTCAGTGTGGCGTCCCTGAAATTTTTTGTACACTGTATATTTAAAACGAGCCCGATTAACATTTCCCCCCTCAAAAAAAAATCCTGTAAAAAAGATCCCAAAAGATGACATTTTTTGGGCCTAGTACGGGGGTAACGGGGTCCGATTCCCAATGGTTGGCGGGGCCAATGCGGCCCCCCTTTGCTCTGAGATTCACCCCGGGAATCTAGTTTTCCCTAAACTCCCCTTTCTTGGGAAACCCCGGGTTTCCCTTTAAATTTGGCGAAAGAAGTTCACCCCAAAAACCCTTACTATAACCCCGGGGGAAAACGCCCCCCAGTACCTGCCTGGATTCCCCCCCCCAGAACCTTGGGGGAATCTTTCCCTATCACGGGGATCAAAAATTTAAAAGGAAACTGCAGAAAGGAAGAAGAACCCAAGGGACCCCTGGTTGAAATGTGGGAGTTTTTTCGTTGAAAGAGGATCCCCGGGACTGGATTTGAAAAAATGCAAACCAATGAGAAGTTTTGCCAAAGGAAAAAACCGAAAATAGGGAACCCCCACCAAAAAACTTTAACAAAAACGGGACAAAACCCGAAAGAAAAGGGGAAATTGACAAAAACGATTCTGAAAAAAATTCCTAAAATCCTTTAAAAAACAAAAAGGGTTTTTTTCCCTTGGGCCCCCGGGGTTTGAATTGAATTTTGGTTTGGAAAAACCCAAACCAAGGGAGAAGAAAAGGACCCTTTGCAGCAAGGAATTTTTAAAATTCAAAAAAACTTTTTGCCCCCAGTTGGGCTTTTAAAAGTTCTTAAAAAGGGAAATTTTTAAGGAAAAGGGGGATATTGAAAGGTAATAAAAGCCCCCCTCCCCGGGAAGCCCCGATTGAAAAAAAGCCATCCCCTTTGTGTCCCCTTCTACAAGATTGAGGGGATCTAAACACATCAATCCGGGGTTGAGGGCCTGATTCCCTCATACCCCTCCTTCCTTACGCCCCTTCCCCTTTGGTTTGGGCTGATTGGGAAACCACTGTGTGGCGAAACGTTTCCTGAATTTAAAGATTCCCCTATGCTGCATTGTGTCCAAACTTCAAAGGTTTGGGGAGAAAATTTTTAGGTACCGAACATTGGGATCCTGGGTTTTTCTTCCCAGGGATTCCCCCGAAAATAACCCTTTGGGGGGAAAGGGGCTTTTTACAAAAGGTTTGGGGGGAAATTAAAAAAACAAGGGGGGTGTTTTAAACCCCAAAAATTGGGTTAAAACTTTTCCAAAAAAATAACCAATTTGTTTCTCTTTTGGTTTGGTTTTTTTTTCCCTTTGGGCCTTATTTTCTTTGCGTTAGGTTCCCCCCCAAAAAATCCTTTCACCAAAAAGGGGGGGAAAAAATTTGGAAACCAATTATTTTTTAAAAAAAAACCTTTTATTTTTAACCTAAGGGAAAAAAAAACCGATATACTTCCCAGGATAACCATATGTTATTTGTTGTTATGAAACCCCCTTTGGGGATACTACCTGGGGTAAACCCTTGTTTCCCAAACCCCTTTTACTTTCTAGAAGACCCACAAAAAAACCCGGATTTCGAACTAGGTTCCCCTTTAAAACCAAAGGGCCCTTTGTGGGGGTGTGCACCCCAACCCCGAGGTAGATAAAAAAAAAAGCCCGCAGTCCTTATGCCTTTTTTAAAATGCTCCCAGAAGAATCAAAGAAAACAACCCATTCCTGCAGTCTTAGAAGATTCGAAAGCCGCCCGGGGGAGGGCCCCCCGGACTTGATGTTTGGGCCCCGGAATTGAGTCCCTTTTTCCCCTTTGATACCCCAGCAGGAAGAGCAGAGTTTTAGCGGATTTTATTGGGGAAAAAATGGGCCCCCATCAGAGAGGAGTTATTTCTTTTGGGGTATCAAGAAACACCCAGCAGAAACTTCATCAGAGATTGCCTCCAAAAATGTTTTGAAGGGGCCCCTATCCTAAAATTGACGGGAAAAGACTTTTCAGGCCCCAAAAAAAGGGCACGGCCATAGGAAACTTTTTGTCAGGTGGAAATTGGGTGAAATCTTTTTTTCACTTTATACTAGAACGGGCAGATTACACATGCCCCCCCAAAAATCCCGTACAAAAGATACATAGATGCATTTTTGCCTGTTTCGAGGTAAGAGGGGCCCATTCGGGCCCAAAGGTTTTGGGTGGGCCAATGCGGCCCCCCCTGCTCGAGATTTACACACCCAATTTTAGTATTACTAAATCCCCTTTTTTAGCACACGGGTTTACCCCTTAAAGCGGGAAAAAAGATACCCACCAAAACCCCTTAAGCCCCGGGAAAAAGCCCACCCGTACCCGCACTGGACTTTCCCCCCACCCCCGAAGGGCTTAAGGGGAAACTCTGCCCCATCACTGGGATCAACTAAAGGATCCCGCCCGCGAGGGAAAAAGAATCCAAGGCAGCCCCGGTTGAAAAAGTGGGAGTTTTTCGTGAAAGAGGGATACCCAGATGGACTTTTAAAAAAGCAAAAGAGAAAACTGCGACACGAAAATAGAGCACAATTTCCCGACGGCCCCAACCCAAGAGAGGATGGAAAAGACCCCTCCGAATCGGATCTTTGAAAAAGTCCTGGGTTCCGGGGGCTTCGGAAAGAGAAAAAATGTCCCGGGGGCATGGATTCAAGGGAAAAATTCGAGGGTCATGTGGATAGGTTTCTTCCCGATGATCCACCCATGATAGCCCCGGGAGAGGGGCTTGTCCCCACCAAAATGGGGCGCTAGGGGGAGAAATTTCCCAAGGGGCCGGGTGAGATCGAGGACAGAAGAAGCTAGAAAAAACCCTCCCCAACCCACGAGAATGGGTGGAAAACAACGTAAGAGGTTTTTTAGGGGGGCAAAGGAACATTGGACATTTTGGGAAAAGTTTTTCCACCATTTGGGGAACTTGTTTATTTCGAAAAATTTGGATTGAAAAAAAATTTCCCTTAAGGGCGGTAAACCCGGTCCCTTTTACCCAAACTTTTGAAGGGGGAGGTTCCCCCAGGTTTTGGGAAGGGGGCCAATTTTTTCCGTTGTTCCGGAAACAAAATAACCCCTTTTGGGACAGGAAAGGGCCTTAAAGGAAAAGGGTTTTAAAAATTTTGGGGCGGTTTTAACCAAAGGAAAAACTACCCAAGGGGTAAACCCTTTGCCTTTGATTTTTCTACTTTCCCCTTCCACTTCTACCCCAAATTAAAAACCCTTTTTAAACCTAGGGGCGGGAAACCCTTTAGGAAACCTTTTAGTTGTTTTGAAACCCCCCTTTGGGCCCCACATGGGGTAAATTTTTCCCCTGTTCTTTTCACCGAAAACCAAAAAGGGGCCGGGGGTAAAATTTCAAAAATTAAAAAGGTTAAACCTTTTAAAAACCCGGCCAGTTCTTTTTTTTTTCGGGCCTTGGTTTTTTTTTGGCAGCAACCAAAAAAAAAAACCGGGAAAAACCGGGGGGGGGAAATTAAAAGTAATGGGAAACAAGGGCCAAAAGGGCCTTTAATGGGGCCGTTGTTAAAAAGGCTTTCTCCCCCTGCCAGAAATTCCCAAAGACACAAACCCACTTCTTTCAGATCTTAGAAATACGAAAGCCAGCCTGGGGGGGGGGCCCCCCGGGCTTGATTTTTTTGTATCCCCGGGGTATTGGGGTCCCCCTACCCCTTTGGATACCACCGCAGGAAAACCCGCCCAAAATCAAGCGGAATTTTTATTGGGGAAAAAAAAGGAAATCCCTGAGAGGAGTTTTTATGTTGGGTATCAAGAAACCACCCGCAGAAACATATCAGAATTGCCTCCCAAAATGTTATGAAAAGGCCCCTAAACCTAAAGTTCGACGGCAAAACCTTTCAGGCCCCAAAAAAGGACGGCCCTAGGAGCTTTTGTCAGTGTGGCGTAGGGTGAAAAACTTTGTACATGTATTAGAAGAGGAAGATTAACCCTGCCCCCAATAAACCCGGTACAAAAAATACAAAAGATGGGCATCTTTTGCCCAGTACGAGGGTTTTAAAGAGGGGTTTCGATTTGCCCAATGGTTGGGGTGGGCCCCAATTTGGGGGCCCAAACCCCGCTCTGAGAAATTTACCCCACGAATCTAGTATTACTGAACTTTCCTTTTTTGAAAACACGGGTTTACCTTTTAAAGCAGGAAAAAGGAAAAAAACTACCCACCAAAAAAATACATAAGCCCGGGGAAAAGCCCACCAGTACCCGCATGGGGCTTCCCCCCACCCCCGGAAAAATTAAGGAAACTTGCCCCACTCATGGGGCTCAGAACCCAAAACCCGGAAAGCGGAGGAAAAAAGAATCCCCCGGGAGCCCTGGTTGAAATGTTTGGGGGTTTTTTTTTGGGGAAAGAGGATACCCGACGGACTTTGGGAAAAAAAGCAACAGAGGCCGCAGGGCAGGATAGAGCACAACTTTACAGACCGGCAAAAACGAAGAGGAGGTTTCAAACCGATCCCGACATCGGGTCTTTGCCAAGTTCCCGGGCTCCCGGGGCTTCGGAAAAAAGAAAAATTTATCTCTGGACAGGGGAAAAAGAAGAATTCGGGGGGATGCATCGTGGGGTAAATTTCTTCCCAGATGATCCACCGATGATAAACCCGGGGAGAGGGGGCTTGTCCCTACAAGTGGACTGTTTGGGGGGAATTCCAAAAACCCATGAGAAACGAGGGGCAGAAGAAGGGTAGAAAAAACCTACCTTAACCCACGAAAAAATGAAAAGGGGCCCAAAAAACCCTAAGGGGGTCCGGGAAAAATTTGGCGGGTTTTTTGGGGGGAAAAGGGAAACTGGACTGGACCCCCAAAGTGGACACCAAATTAAACAACTTGTCCCCCATTACTTTACGTTTCGGCACTTCTCACCAAACCCTTTAACCCTTTTTCCGGGGGGGGGGGGGGGGGGGGGGCGCAGTAGAAAAAGGAGGGGCCGGGTGCCGTTTGCGGGAAAACTTCTTCGTATAAGATGGGAAAAAAATTGCCCAGGAGGCCGGGAAAAATTTCATCCAGGGTTTTTTTCCTGGTTTCTTCGGCCCCTTTACCCGCAAAAACCCAACCATTTCCCGGGACAGGGGGACCCGACGGGGGGGTTTGACAACATTGAAAACAGCTGTAATTGAAATTTTTAAAAATACCCAGGATAAAACCAAATTTTTTCTCTGGTTTTATTTCTGCTATTTCTTGGTTAGTTCCATGGGGGGGACTGGACAAAATTTTTTTAAAAAACCCTTTTTTAAAACCCAGACCGATATAATACCTGGGGGAACCCTTGTTATTTGTTTTTTAGGGAAAAAACCCTTTGGGATACTCTGGGGGAAACCAAAATGTTTCCCAAAATGTACTTTCTACCGAAAAAAACCCACAAAAGCCTGGATATCGAACTAGGTACCTTTTAAAACCAGGCCAGTCTTGTCGGGGGGTTTTGCCCGCACCAAACGGGCCGGGAGATAAAGTTAAAGCAGCAGTCCTTATGGGCCCTTGTTAAAACTGTCCCCTGAAGAATCAAAGACCAAAAACCCAATTTGCAGTCTTGAAAGATTCGAAAGCCAAAAACCCGGGGGGGGGCCCCCAGGACTTGTTTTTTGTATCCCCGGATATTGAGTCCCTCTACCCTTCGATACCCCCAAACAGGAAACAGCAGAGATCCTAGCGGATTTCTTTTTGGGGGGGCCCGGATCCCTTTAGGAGGAGTTATTTTCTGTTTGGGGGTTTTAAGAAACCCCCCAGCAAAAATCATCAGAGTTGCCCCCAAATGTTATGAAGGACATATCCCCAAAAATTCGACGGCAAGAATTACAGGCAAATTTGACGGGGGACGGCCATGGAAACCCTTTTGTCCGTTTTGGCAGTAGCTGAAATTTTTTGTACGTATACTAGAACGGACGAAATTTAAAACCCCCCCCTCAATAATCCCCGTTAAAAAAATCATAGTGACTTTTTTGCCTTTGTCCCAGGTTAAAAGAGGGTACGATTCGCCAAATGGTTGGGGGGGGCCAAAAGCGGCCCCCCCTGCTCTGAGATTTTTCACACGAATTTTTAGTTTCTGAATTTACCCCTTTTTTAGACCAAGGGTTTAAACCTTAATGCAGAAAGAAGACTACACACCAAAAACCCACTATAAGCCGGGGGAAGCCCCCAGTACCTGCATGGGGCTTCCTCCCCCCCCAGAAGAATTAAGGAATCTCTGGGGTACTCACTGGGACTCAGAAACTAAAAAGGAAATTTCAGGAGGAAGAAGGGAAACCAAGGAGCCCTGGTTTAAATTTTTGGGGTTTTTGGGAAATTTTTTTTTTGAAAGGGATCCCCGATGGGGCTTTTTAAAAAAAAACAAAAGAGGAAACTGCAGACACGGGGATAGAGCCAATTTTTAAGACGGCCAAAAAAAGGGGAAAGGGTGACAGGGCCCATCCTGACCCTCGATCTTTGACAAGTCCTGGGCTCCCGGTCTTCGGGGAAAAAGATAAAATGATCTCTGGAAAGGATAAAGAAGAATTCGAGGATGCATCGTGGATAGATTTCTTTTCCCAGTGATCCAAACCCATGATAGCCTGGGGGGAGGGATTTCCCCCCAAGTTTGGGTGAATTTGGGGGAGGAAAATTTCCCCAAAACCGATGAGATCGAGGACAGAAGAAAAAAGCTGGGAAAAAAAACCCCCCCTAACCTACGACGAATGAGTGGACAAAAACGTAAAACAGGTCCTTTAAAAAAATTTGGCGGGTTTTGTGACGAAAGGAAAAACTGCACTGGAACCCAAAAGACCCGCCCCACCATTAAGCAACTTTTCTCATTACTGACGCTTTCGGCACTTCCACCAAAAACCCCAACCCTTATTCCCGGGGCAGTTTGAGGGACAGGATTTCCCCTTTGCGCAAAAAAAACCCTTTTCGTAAGATGGAGAAATTTCCCAGGATGGCCCATGCGATCCCGATTTTTCCCGTTTTCTTCCCGGACTTACAGCAAAAAACCCAACCCATTTCCCGGGGGGAAAAGGAGGGCTGACGGAGATTTGACAAAACCCTTGAAGAAAAAAGCTGTAACCCCCCGATTGTAAAACTACCCCGGATAAAAACCTTTGTTTTTCTGGAGTATTTTGCTATTTCTTGGTTTGTTCACATGGAGGGCTGGGGGCAAATTTTTTAAAACCTTTTTTAACCCAGGCAGATAACTAACCCAGGTAACCATATGTTTTTGTTGTTATGAAACCCCTTGGGTATACTACCTGGGGTAACCATTTTGTTTCCCAAACCCTGTACTTTTACCGAAGACCCAAAAAAAAGCCTGGTACGAACTAGGTACCTTCAAAAAACCCGGCCAGTCTTGTTTGGGCCTTTTTTTGCAGCACCCCAAAACGACCGGTAGATAAAAATAATGGGCAGCAGTCCTTTTGCCGTTGTTAAAGCTGTCCCTGAAAAGAACAAAAACAAACCCCCCCTTCCCGCCGTTTTTAAAAAGGGTACGAAAGCCCGCCTGGGGGAGGCCCCCCGGACCTTTATGTTTGTTCCCGGAAAATTGAGTCCCCCTACCCTTCGATACCCCCAAACAGGAAGCAGCAGGATCTTTTTGGGTTTTTTTGGGAAAACCCCGGGGCTCCATTTAGAGAGGAGTTATTATGTTGGGTATCAAAGAAACCCCCCAGCAGGGAAAAAATTTATCAGAGATTGCCCCCCAAAAAATGTTAGAAAAGGGCCCCTATCCCAAAGGCGACGGGGAAAAACTTAGGGCCCAAAAGGGGCGGGCACGGCCCCTAGGAGTTCTGTCGTTTTGGGGGAGTAGCTGGGAAAAATTTGTTTTCACTGTTTACTAGAACGAGGCAGATTACACACTGCCCCCCCAATTAAACCTTTTAAAAAAAGTTTAAAAAGATGACATCTTTTGCCCATACGAGGTAACGAGGGGACGATTCGCCAATGGTTGGCCCGGGCCCAAAGCGGCCCCCCCTGCTCTGAGATTTACACACGAATCTTGTATTACTGAAAATGCCTTTCTTAGGGCCACGGGTTTTTCCTTAATGGCCCGAAAGAAGACTAACACCAAAACCCAAATTAAACCGGAAAACCCCCCACCAAAACCGCACTGGACTTCCCCCCACCCCGAAAAAAGGGCTTAAGGAATTT
>NW_026498602.1:30000-32086 GCF_026875155.1 Cherax quadricarinatus | reverse complement strand
AATTTTATATATTATATTATATTTTTATTATAATATATATATTTATTTATTTATATATATATATATATATTATATATTATTTTATATTATATATTTTATATATATTAATATATATATATATATTATATATATATTTATATATCCCCTTTCTGGCTAGCTTGTTCACTCTGTGTGCTACATCACAGTTCGTCGTTACCACCCTCTCTTAATTCTATTTGATCTTTTCTCTTTAATCACTCGCTTTGTACTTTGTATATGTGTAACACTGTGGCAACAGGTGCCAACTAGGCCTCAACGAACTGGCACTTTGAAATTTTGTTGTATAATTTCAGGCTTTCTCTCGCCTTTACTTTATTTATTTTTGCTAATACTTTGGTTATCACTTGTAGGGTTGTTCACTGACGTTGTCACTAACACTGGTTGCTTCTAGCTGCTAAAACACGCCCTAAAAGCACTAAGATTCTCGGAGCCTGGTGCTTGTGTGTGTGTGTGTGTGTGTGTGTGTGTGTGTGTGTGTGTGTGTGTGTGTGTGTGTGTGTGTGATTATGTGTGTGTGTGTATGAATTTGTATGTGTGTGTGTGTGTGTGTGTGTGAGAGAGAGACTCAGCAATCAACATTTGCACCAATAACTCACTACAGTTGTGACCTGGTGTGGAAGTGTGAATTGCTCATTACTCTAAAATTTGTTCATGATTGCAGCCATGTATACACATAAGTAACCATTCTTACAGTATTCATTACCTTTGTAACTTGTGAGTTCATTACCTTTGTAACTTGTGAGTTCATTACCTTGTACCTAGTTCAGCCATCAAAACTTTGGAGCCCGGTCCCTGGACCCATTGTGTACCTCTGTAATCTGTAAATACCTTTGTAACTTGTCATGATTGTGACTAGACCTACCTGGAGTTCATTACCTTTGTAAATTGTGAGTTCATTACCTTTGTAAATTGTGAATTCATTACCTCTGTAACTTGCTCAGCTATCAAAACTTTGAGGCCCAGTCCCTGGACCCATTATGTACCTCTGTAATCTTTTGACTACCGCCCACTGGATGGGTATGGGGTGCATAATAAACATATTAAACTAAAAACTAAAACATACAAAACATCCATACTTATTACTGCACCTATTACATACATAGAACACTTAACTCTGATATTAACCCTCCCCTCAAACATCTCCTTGCCAACCTCAACAGAACACATGACCATAACACAAGGCACAGATCACTCTTTGATGTTCCTCGTGTCCATCTCACACTATGCAAAAACTCAATGCACATAAAAGGCCCTAAAATCTGGAATTCATTACCTGTAAATATAAAAGAAACACTACCTGTTTATAAATTCAAGTCTCTTCTCAAAGATCACTTACTCACCCAAAACCAAATAAATACTGAATAACTGAACCTTATAAATTGTATATCTTAAATGTTTCTCACAATTATATCACATAAATGTTAAACCTAAAACCGAATCTAACTTTATTATTTTTTTAAATACACTACACACTCTTCTACATACACACTCTTCAGGTCACTTGTTCTATCTAGGCTGGAATATTGCTGCACTCTAACAGCACCTTTCAAGGCAGGTGAAATTGCCGACCTAGAAAATGTACAGAGAACTTTCACGGCGCGCATAACGGAGATAAAACACCTCAATTACTGGGAGCGTTTGAGGTTTCTAAACCTGTATTCCCTGGAACGCAGGAGGGAGAGATACATGATTATATACACCTGGAAAATCCTAGAGGGACTAGTACCGAACTTGCACACGAAAATCACTCACTACGAAAGCAAAAGACTTGGCAGACGATGCACCATCCCCCCAATGAAAAGCAGGGGTGTCACTAGCACGTTAAGAGACCATACAATAAGTGTCAGGGGCCCGAGACTGTTCAACTGCCTCCCGGCACACATAAGGGGGATTACCAACAGACCCCTGGCAGTCTTCAAGCTGGCACTGGACAAGCACCTAAAGTCAGTTCCTGATCAGCCGGGCTGTGGCTCGTACGTTGGTTTGCGTGCAGCCAGCAGCAACAGCCTGGTTGATCAGGCGCTGATCCACCAGGAGGCCTGGTCAC
>NW_026498602.1:0-27500 GCF_026875155.1 Cherax quadricarinatus | reverse complement strand
ATGTCGTGCCGAATAGGCAGAACTTGCGATCTTGGCTTAAATAGCAACATCCATCTTGCCATAAAGGACAAGTGAAAATTTGTGTATGTAATAATTTCGCCAAAATCATTCTGAACCTAACGAAAAAAATATATTTCACTGTGTTTGTTTAGTATTAAATTATTGTAAACAAATCTAAAATATATTAAGTTGGGTTAGGCTAAAATAAATTGCGCTTGTTATAATAAGGTTAGGTAAGTTTTCTAAGTTCCTTTTGGTGCAAAATTATAAATTTTTACATCAACATTAATGAAAAAAATATATCTTTAAACGTATAAGAGAAAATTTTACAAAGGACTTAATTTTAAATGAGTTCTTGCTAATTGACCAGTTTTACATATTCGGCACGACATATATATATATATATATATATATATATATATATATATATATATATTATATATATATATATATATATATATATATATATATATATATATAATATATATATATATATATATATATAAATAATCGTTTATTAATTTTAATATACAGTCCATAAATTTATATATTTACCAGCATTCTTGGCGATACATATTTCATTTGTAATTAATAGGTCCAGAGCAACTTGTGGATATGACAGTGGTAGGTATCGAAGGGGGACATTTTTGCGACCTAGGTGTCCCAAATTCCTACTTGTTTACCCGGAGTTTACCTGGAGAGAGTTCCGGGGGTCAACGCCCCCGCGGCCCGGTCTGTGACCAGGCCTCCTGGTGGATCAGAGCCTGATCAACCAGGCTGTTGCTGCTGGCTGCACGCAAAACAACGTACGAGCCACAGCCCGGCTGATCAGGAACTGACTTTAGGTGCTTGTCCAGTGCCAGCTTTAAAACTGCCAGGGGTCTGTTGGTAATCCCCCTTATGTGTGCTGGGAGGCAGTTGAACAGTCTCGGGCCCCTGACACTTATTGTATGGTCTCTTAACGTGCTAGTGACACCCCTGCTTTTCATTGGGGGGATGGTGCATCGTCTGCCAAGTCTTTTGCTTTCGTAGTGAGTGATTTTCGTGTGCAAGTTCGGTACTAGTCCCTCTAGGATTTTCCAGGTGTATATAATCATGTATCTCTCCCTCCTGCGTTCCAGGGAATACAGGTTTAGAAACCTCAAGCGCTCCCAGTAATTGAGGTGTTTTATCTCCGTTATGCGCGCCGTGAAAGTTCTCTGTACATTTTCTAGATCGGCAATTTCACCTGCCTTGAAAGGTGCAGTTAGTGTCTATGTAACTGATAAATAACAATTATCTTTGTTATCATTTACTGTCAATGAGTTACATTCAGATAAATGTAATTTTCCACATAATCTATACAGCCTACAATTAATTAGTAGCACCGTACTTGTGGGTGCTATCCAATCCATACTGGTCTTGGATAGATATGGATAAGATTGTGAGGTCGAAGGAGCCACCTGCAGTGACCAGGGGTGGTTAAGTTTTTTCACATGTCTACACGGGGTGACGACGGTAAACAATATAGTTGTTGTCTCCCAATGAGATTACTTATATGTATGTAATGTTAAGGTACATACAGGTATGCGTGGAGCCCCAGACAGACATAATGAGACTAGTCGCGAGGGAGCATTCACCAAATTCAACTTCAATAACAAAAACATAAAGTGGGACCAAGTAAACCAAGTCCTAACCGATATAAGCTGGGAAGATATACTAAGCAACACAGACCCCAACGTATGCCTAGAACAGATTAACTTGGTGGCACTCGATGTATGCACAAGGCTTATTCCTCTAAGAAAAAGGAGGAGTAGATGTAAAATAGAAAGAGACAGGCGCTCCCTTTACAGGCGACGGAAAAGAATAACAGAGCGGCTAAAAGAGGTCAATATTTCTGAAATGCGTAGGGAGACAATGGTCAGAGAAATAGCAAGCATCGAACTCAAGCTAAAGGAATCTTATAGGAGTCAGGAATCGCGGGAAGAACTAAAAGCCATAAATGAAATCGAAAGAAACCCAAAGTATTTCTTCTCCTATGCCAAATCAAAGTCGAGAACAACATCTAGTATTGGGCCCCTACTTAAACAAGATGGGTCCTACACAGATGACAGCAAGGAAATGAGTGAGCTACTCAAGTCCCAATATGACTCAGTTTTTAGCAAGCCACTAACCAGACTGAGAGTCGAAGATCAAAATGAATTTTTTATGAGAGAGCCACAAAATTTGGTTAACACAAGCCTATCCGATGTTATCCTGACACCAAATGACTTCGAACAGGCGATAAATGACATGCCCATGCACTCTGCCCCAGGGCCAGACTCATGGAACTCCGTGTTCATCAAGAACTGCAAGAAGCCCCTATCACGAGCCTTTTCCATCCTATGGAGAGGGAGCATGGACACGGGGGTCGTCCCACAGTTACTAAAAACAACAGATATAGCCCCACTCCACAAAGGGGGCAGTAAAGCAGCAGCAAAGAACTACAGACCGATAGCACTAACATCCCATATCATAAAAATCTTTGAAAGGGTCCTAAGAAGCAAGATCACCACCCATCTAGAAACCCATCAGTTACACAACCCAGGGCAACATGGGTTTAGAACAGGTCGCTCCTGTCTGTCTCAACTATTGGATCACTACGACAAGGTCCTAAATGCACTAGAAGATAAAAAGAATACAGATGTAATATATACAGAATTTGCAAAAGCCTTCGACAAGTGTGACCATGGCGTAATAGCGCACAAAATGCGTGCTAAAGGAATAACAGGAAAAGTCGGTCGATGGATCTATAATTTCCTCACTAACAGAACACAGAGAGTAGTCGTCAACAGAGTAAAGTCCGAGGCAGCTACGGTGAAAAGCTCTGTTCCACAAGGCACAGTACTCGCTCCCATCTTGTTCCTCATCCTCATATCCGACATAGACAAGGATGTCAGCCACAGCACCGTGTCTTCCTTTGCAGATGACACCCGAATCTGCATGGCAGTGTCTTCCATTGCAGACACTGCAAGGCTCCAGGCGGACATCAACCGAATCTTTCAGTGGGCTGCAGAAAACAATATGAAGTTCAACGATGAGAAATTTCAATTACTCAGATATGGTAAACACGAGGAAACTAAATCTTCATCAGAGTACAAAACAAATTCTGGCCACAAAATAGAGTGAAACACCAACGTCAAAGACCTGGGAGTGATCATGTCGGAGGATCTCACCTTCAAGGACCATAACATTGTATCAATCGCATCTGCTAGAAAAATGACAGGATGGATAAGATAAGATTTCGTTCGGATTTTTATCCCCGGAGGGTTAGCCACCCAGGATAACCCAAGAAAGTCAGTGCGTCATCGAGGACTGTCTAACTTATTTCCATTGGGGTCCTTAATCTTGTCCCCCAGGATGCGACCCACACCAGTCGACTAACACCCAGGTACCTATTTGCTGCTAGGTGAACAGGAGATGTAAGGAAACGTGTCGAAATGTTTCCACCCGCCGGGAATCGAACCCGGGCCCTCCGTGTGTGAAACGGGAGCTTTAGCCACCAGGCCACCGGGCCACCGATAATGAAAACCTTCAAAAGTAGGGAGGCCAAGCCCATGATGACACTCTTCAGGTCACTTGTTCTATCTAGGCTGGAATATTGCTGCACACTAACAGCACCTTTCAAGGCAGGTGAAATTGCTGACCTAGAAAATGTACAGAGAACCTTCACGGCACGCATAACGGAGATAAAACACCTCAATTACTGGGAGCGCTTGAGGTTCCTGAACCTGTATTCCCTGGAACGCAGGCAGGAGAGATACATGATTATATACACCTGGAAAATCTTAGAGGGACTAGTACCGAACTTGCACACGAAAATCACTCACTACGAAAGCAAAAGACTTGGCAAACGATGCAACATCCCCCAATGAAAAGCAGGGGTGTCACTAGCACGTTAAGAGACCATACAATAAGTGTCAGGGGCCCGAGACTGTTCAACTGCCTCCCAGCATACATAAGGGGGATTACCAACAGACCCCTGGCAGTCTTCAAGCTGGCACTGGACAAGCACCTAAAGTCGGTTCCTGACCAGCCGGGCTGTTTCTCGAACGTTGGTTTGCCTGCAGCCAGCAGCAACAGCCTGGTTGATCAGGCTCTGATCCACCAGGAGGCCTGGTCACAGAACGGGCTGCGGGGGCGTTGACCCCCGGAACTCTCTCCAGGTAAACTCCAGGTAATAGGTGAACCTCTGGCATGTCTCACTTAAACAGTCAGTACTGCAATGCTCGTTAAATTGTTCTTAACTAAGCCACTACAGGAAACACATGCTCGGGGGACAAGTTAGCTGTAACTGCAGGCTACCTTAGCTTGTTCTGGCTAGCTTTGAGTGCTGCTTTCAAGCCTGCTTGAATGTGCTTGCTAAACCCGTGTCAACCACTTGGATATCTGCTTGTAGCAGGCAGGTAGGCACACAGGAGAAACATTCGTAACTCATGCAGGATGGGAGATTCGTCCGTATTTCTCAGGTAGGCAGAAGTGACTAGCTGTGCGGAACTCAGATATTCGAGTATCAGCGGAGCAGCAAAATACGTCTCTACACTGCACGTTGATAGAGGTGATTGGCTGAGTATAAAGGCAGAGAGTTGGGGGATACAGGAGAATAGCAGGGGTAACTGAGCACGCGCATTCACCTCTCTTCACATAGTCAATATGAGCGAGAGTCTCAGGCAGGTGATGCAGTGCCTCGCTCAAGGTCACTGACTGAGGCAGACTTCTCAAGAGTTACCAAACACTGCAATACTCGTACAAATGGTTACTCACTCCAAACTTGCAGAACTTCTAGCACACTTGTCTTGGAATGAAAGACGAATTTTCAGTGTGTGTGCACACCTGGGTTGCCAACTCATGTAGGACTGCACACTCGTCATTATTACTCAGGTTGGTAAAGGGGTGAGCTGTGCGCATTTTCAGAGGCACGAGTAGCAGTGGACTAGCAAAATTCACCTCTACACTGTATGTTGATAGAGGCGAAAGGCTGAGGTAAAATGAAAGGAAGAGGGAAAGCAGAGGCCTGTGAGGGCCTTTTCAAAACGGAAAACTAATTCCAGTGTTTCACTAGGTATATCCCTAGTAACAACTCACACACAAGAGTTCTCACAACACCGAAGGTACGGCCGGAACACTGTAGAACATTCACAAAGGCATTCCGGGATTCAGAACAGATGTAACTGCAGTGTAACTTGGCCTTCACTGGATGGCTTGGAGTGCTGTTTAGCCTGGATCAGCTAAACTCGCCCTCATCCCATATGTAGATAATGGCGATGAGCTAAGGGATACCGGTGAATAGGAAAGTCGAGGAAGGGACATTCACCTCACTAGACACATGCAGTATGGGTGTAAGTGGCATGCGGGTCTTATAGTGCCATTTTCAAGATCATTTTAAGCCTACGTAGGTACTAATGGTAGCACAATGTCCTAAGTCAGTGAAATCCACTCTTGCAAATAGTTACAACAAACCTGCAGCACTTAACACTTCTAGCACACGTATGACAGACGAATGTTCACTCTGTGATGAATGCACTTCAGCACAAACTTACTATGTTTATAGGTGAACCTCTGGCATGTCCAGGGCCGGATTAAGAAGTCTCCGGGCCCTAGGCTATTCAGATTGGCGGGGCCCCTTTGAGTTATGGGTAAGCGAAGTGACCCCTTCCAGCTTGGGGGGGGGTCGGTGTGAGCCTGTTTAAGGTCTAATTAAATACATTCTGGCTATTTAGATTAAATTTAATAGGGAAAGTACATCAAGACAACCAAAACCATTTACCAACAGCCATTATAACTATCTTGTTAAATCATGCATTTTAAAGAGAATAAACTCAAGACAGCATAGTATTACTAGATTAGGCTATTAAAGTAGTGACATCATGTACCTATTATATTCAGCATAACCACTACAGCACTATTATTCCCTTTATAAATCACTGACCATTATTGTTATCATTGCATCATGCATAAGACTATCAAATCATATAAACTCAAGAAAGTAAAGAATTTTTTATATTCACAGGCACTTCTTAAATAAACTTTATAAGCTTTTTTCTGGATTTCATATTGGCAAAATCATCAATTATATTCTGAAAATCAATATTTCTTGTTAGATCAGACTCAATGGTCAACAAGGCTAGGTTACACAATTTGTCTTGGCTCATTGTTGAACGGAGCTGGTTTTTCACTCTTTTCAAAACAGAAAATGAACGTTCTCCTTCACAGTTAGTAGCTGGAAGTGTTAGGTAAAGGCGATACACTATGTCAACATTAGGGAAGGTTTCTGAGATACCTGCATTTCTTAAATGTTTCAAAGCAGCTGAGGGCGCACATTTTTCAGGTGGAGCTTTAATCTGATTCATATACCCAGAAAAATGAACTATTTCTTCAACAAATGTGCCCTGAACATCTGCTGAAAGGTGTTGTTGCAACTTTAATGCAGCTTCTCTCAATTCTGCATCTGGCATAGTAGTAATTTTGAACAGAAATCCAAACTTGTCATTGAGATTCTGGTAGATTTCTTTTCTTTTCACCAATTCTGTAATCAGTGAATCCAGAATGACATTTCTGCCTTGGTAGCAACACAATTTCATTGTCTGGCTCTTCAAAATTGCGTTTCCTCTTCCTTGACCGCTGATGATCAGCCCGGTAACTGTAGTCTTTCACCAGCAGTTTAGCTTTCTCTTCAAACATTTCAAAAGCTTCAGCATTGCGAAGTGAGCTTACAAATTCCACTAAGCCTGCATAGAGGTTAGCACAAGTAGCCATTTCAATTTCAATTTTCTGAAGTGTCTTGTTCGTGGCATTTAACCGTTCCAGTATACAGTTCCAAAGCACACAGAGTAAGGTTAGTTAGTTTAATATGTTTATTATGCACCCGCTAAGCTGGCTGCTTCGCTTCTTGTAGTTGCTGTCTGGTCTTCATCCTCTGCTATTTGGATCAAAGCAGAACGTATTTCAGCAAAGATGTCTTTCAAAGCATGTGTTGCATCATGCTGCGCTGACCACCTTGTTGTTGATAATGATTTGATGACATCTCCATGAATTGTTGACTTGAGTATACTCCACCCATGCGTTGAAGCAGAGAAAAAAATAAAGAGTGCTTGTAAAAGTCCAAAAAATGAAACTGCAGCGACACAACACTCCGCAGCACATGACCCAACAAGATTAAGAGAATGTGCTGAGCAGGGCACATATTCAGCTTGATACGGGCTTGCAATCCATTATATTTACCCGACATGTTACTTGCATTGTCGTAGCTCTGTCTAGTGATACTGGTCCTGTGGGGAGCAGCAGCAGGATAATACTGCACTACCTCTTGGGGCCCTTAACAACAACAACAGTTTGGTGTGTGTCATGGGCGCCAATACATGGTGTGTGATTCTCTCCTACTATATCCATTTATCAGTGATGCAGATTACATGGTGAGTTTAAATATGTGGCCTGTAGTTATAACTTTTCTCTTGACATATGCAAGACATCACCATCCCTGTAGAAGCCATTATTAGATGTACTAGTCATTATATTTTGTTGTTGCAGAAGTACTATGAAGATTCTATGTTCAATAAAGCCTAGAGATAAGGCCTGTGTTTCTATCACAACAATTTATTGAACATAGAATCCTGGGCTACCTGGTGGTGATCCTGCGCTAGACTACATCACAACATGGAGCGTTTACTGAAACCTGAGAGGCTAGACTGTGACCCCAGCTTATCAACGGCTGCTCAGGAATGGAAGCACTGGTTTAAGACTTTCGAAAACTTCTTGGGAGCCCTTCCTAAAGAAGATCTAGATAAACTAAGTCTGCTCATCAATTTTGTGTCACCTAAGATATATGAGGCTATTTCTGAGTGTAATACCTACGAAGATGCTATCAAAACCCTCAAGTCTCAGTATATTAAACCTACAAATGAAATCTTTGCACGCTATCGCCTTGCAACTCGCCGCCAGCAGATTGATGAATCCTTAGAGGAATACTTTCAAGCACTGAAAATTTTAGGTAAGGACTGTCACTTCCAAGCAGTGACAGCTGGTCCATCAGGGATGCTTTTATATCAGTGGCCTGCAATCACCAATAATAAGGCAGCGTTTATTGGAGAATAAAACTCTCGACTTAGCCGCTGCCTTTGACCAGGCAAGTGCGCTAGATTCAGCCCAGAAGAATTCTGAAGTATACAGTACCACTCAGCCTTCTCGAGTGGTAAGTGCTGCAATTCAATGACAAGACTCTTGGCCAATGCGAAGTTACGTGGAACCTGCTCAGTGACAGCAGCAGCAGGTACGGTGTGTTTCTTTTGTGGTTTTTCAAGAACATCCACGTCGAAAGTGTCCTGCTCCGTGAAAATGTGCCATAAATGCCACAAGAAAGGTCACTTTGCTAAAGTATGTCGTGCTAATGCCATCAACAGAGTAGTGCTCCACAAATTTCCTGGGATCATGCGACTCTAGCATCAGTGACTTCTGCGGCTACTCCAAATTCACTGTCAAAAGGCAGATGTGAAAGTATTCATCAATGGAACAGAAGTAGATGGTCTTTTTTGATAGTGGCAGCTTAAGAGAGTTTCATCAAACCTCGACATTGTTAAACCCACTCCTTGACAGTACATCATCATCAGTACCGTTTCCATGATCAACATCTCTCTCTCTATTACGACCTTAGGAGTTTTGTAAGGTAAATCTCAGAGTTAATGGAAAGGATTTATCAGATGTACATTTAGCTATTCTGCCACAAACTGTGCTCTGATGTTATCCTTGGCCAGGACTTTCAGGAAGCTGCCCCTTGCGTAGTGTCACCTCGCTAACACGTTGGAGGCGCGAACTGCCTCCTTTGTTGTCTGTCGCTAGACTCTCCCTCGACCCGCTCCAACGCATCTTTGTCTGAGAGATGTGTGCTACACCTCAATAAAAACTGTTTGCAATCTTTTACCGCGGATTTCCAACTATTTCAGCTAAGTCTCGCCGCAATCTTATGAGGATCGGATGTTCATTTGAGAATGAAACTCAGAGGCTGCTGATGGGGGTATTATAGAACCGGTATATTCCCCTTGGCGTGCACAGGGTTGTTGTTGTTAAAGATGATTATAGGAAAAGGAGACTGGCTATCGATTTACTCTGAGACAATCAACAAATTTTACAATTCTGATGGGTACCTCTACCTCGAATGTGATAGAAGTAAAACAAAAATTCTTCGTACTATGTGTTAGACACAATGATCTCAGAGCCTAAACTGCCTTATCATCAAGTCCTATAAGGAATGAAGATAAACCATACACAGCATTTCAGGCTAGTGATGGCTGTATCAGTTACCAGAGTTCCTTTTGGAGTCACCAATGGGTAGCTGCTTTCCAACGAATATGGATTCACTCATTCAGGAGAGCAACTCATGGGAACTTACGCATATTTAGATAATGCGTACAATTTGTGGCAAGACCCAGGAGGAACATGATGCAAACCTTGTTAAGTTTTTGGAAGCGCGAAAGAAGAAAAATATCAGTTACAATGAGGAAATGTGCACTTTTTCAATTAAAGGCTTAGCATCCTTGGTTATCGTTAGTGGAGGAGGTTTCAATATTCCCAGCCTGAATGACTACAAACCTCTACGGTACTTTCCAATGCCTCAAGACCAAAAAGCACTCCGAAGAACTCTGGTATCTTTGCTTATTACTCCACAATGGATCACAACTATTCAAGTAAAGTCCGGCCATGAGTGCTACCACATTTCCTCTGACTAAGAAGCAGAAGCCGCTTTCCATACTCTCAAACAGAATTGAAAACTCAGTAGTTTCAAGCCATTGATGAGTCCATACCATTCAAGTGGAAAACGGATGCATCTGACATTGCCATTGCGCAGTCCTTATCTCAGGCAGGACGACCAGTAACATTCTTTTCGAGAACTTTTCAAGGATCAGGAGAATGTTATGCTAGTGTGAATAGGAAGCCCAGGCCTTAATAGGAAGACAGTTTGCCACTGGAGGCATTATTTAACTGGTGACATTTCACCATAAGGACTGACAAATGTCCGTGATGTATATGTTCGACAAGAAGCACAAAAGTAGGATAAAGAATGACAAGATATTACGCTGGAGGATGGAACTATCGTGTTATGACTTTGATATTCTGTACCGACCGGGTCAAGAAAACATCTCACCTGATGCATTCTTTAGGTCCCACTGTGGAGCAGCATGTCATGATTTGCAATCACTCTCAGTGCTCCACTACCACTCCAGCCACACTCAATCTACAAGCACCAAACACAATGAATTATTGTGAAATGTTTGGAAGAGCACGGAGACTAATGCTCACTCCAGCATAAACAAAGCCATACTGACAATGTGTCAACCACTCCCTCGTATTTTTGTTCAATTTCCTTCTTCAATTATATCGTATTTATTATTATTATTATTATTATGATTATTATTATTATTATTATCATTACTGTTATTATTAGCTGTAGCAGAAATGTTGATTCTTTGTTGTGTTTAAGAGTACACACATGATGTCACCATCTAATACCTGTCTGAATAGCCATTCCAATATGCAGTCATGATTGGGTTTACATTATTTATACTGTAGTTTATTAGCAAATAATGAACAAATAAAACACTCACCACACTGAGTGGTGGGAGGGCTGGCTGCCAGTTGCGGGGGTCGGAGGGAGGGTAGTAGGGACTCACAGGTGGCGGGAAACTTAAATATGATTTGGCGGCTGGGAATTTGGTGGCTGGGAATTTGGCGGTTGGGAATTCGCTTATGTGTGAAGCCCGTGAAAGTTGAAAACGTGAATATTGAGGGAGACCTGTAAAAATAATATTACTGAGTGAGCAGCCATAAGCAGTTCACTTTGTCAACTTCATACCTCTATATCTCGGTAACTACTGATTGCAATTCTTTTTCTTTTAAAAGAATCAGAAAAATATTCTTAAGATTTTCATAAGATTTTTTTTTTCAAATATTTTTTGACACTGAGAGCAAGTTTGTGATCAAGAGCTTCGACAGTGAAAGGGTTAAAGAAAAAAAAAAAAAAGGAAGGAAAAAAAGGAACAGTGGAGGGACAGTCACCAGAATGCATGAAATAGGCACAAGTTCCCCTCTCATCCGAGAGGACCTTGAGACGCCAGAGTGCAGGATACAGCATGGAACCGTGCCATACCCTCCATTCACACGGTAAACCATACTTTGGGATAGCAAACCTCACATCTATCGAGCAACCTTGGTGGACAAAAGAAAAAACGCAACCAAACCCCCCCCCCCCACCCAACCCCCCCCCCCCCCCCCCCCCCCCCCCCCCCCCCCCCCCCCCCCCCCCCAACCCCCCCCCCATACCCCCCCCCCCAAAAAGAGTGCAGTCAGAATATACCAGACACTTGTAGGGACACCCCACCTCAACTCCCGGAAATCCGGGAAGGGAGCAGGGTGCTCTCCAGATTAATCCAGATTCCACGGCAAAATATTCCACACCCGAGGGAACCCACAGAGCAGGATGAACCCAGGCACACTTCCTCCTCCTAGGAAACCATAATGCAGGATGTGAGGACCCAGAGGCTATACATGGGGTGGAGAAAAGGAAGGGTTGGGAGGGGGGAGGAAAGGGAAAAGGGGGAAGGGGGAAGGTTGGATAAAGAAGGGAGGATGGGGGGTAATTATGCCTCGTCTGTGGAAGGAACCAAAAGGTTAATGCCTCGACCAAAAGCCTCTTCACCCATGCCAAGGAGCCCCTTGAAGAGGAAAGTCTCTGGAAAGCTCCAAACATTGCATTTGAACCTCCATGAGCAGTCCATTATCTGGAGAGTTTTTTCTGGAGTGAGTTCCGGGGGCAACGCCCTGCGGCCGGTCTGTGACCAGGCCTCCTTAGGCTGGTGTCCCAGGATGCGACCCAACACCGTCGACTAACACCCAGGTACCCATTTTACTGATGGGGAACATAGACAACAGGTGGAAAGAAACACGTCCAATGTTTCTACTCTGGCTGGGAATCGAACCCAGGCCCTCACCGTGTGAAGCGAGAGCGTTAACCACCAGGCCATGAATTTTGTTAGTTGATGGCTTTAGACCCCTGAATGTTTGCAGAGATGTTATTATATTGTTCAAATTTAGGGGGTTTTATTCGTTGGCATTAATATCTGTTGTTCTGGAATGGAGGCCAAAGACTGTACCTCTGCTACAGAAGTGTTTTCAGTTGGTGTAAGATTTCCGTCATTTCTTGTCAGCTTTTTTTTCTTCCTGGCACTAAAAATCTTCCTTCTCTGCAGAGGTTGTAGCTCCCCTCTTTTGTTTCCCATGTCTGGCTGATCTGTCTTTTTATTCCCTTTAGATGTGCCTGGCAGTATGTGTTGTAGCAATTTCTTTCAAAGACTGATGAGTGACACATTTCGGGGAAATATGTTACTGGAAGGAGTTGCACCCTCCTGCTGACATGTGGGGTGCAGCATTTTTTGGAATGGTTGAAGGTGCATGTCCTACCAATTTTTCCAGATACACCATGCCTGCAGATACCACTAGGCATAGTATTTTAATTGATTGTAATTATGTTTGCTAGGATTTTTTTGTGTCTGCATTCCCTGCTGTAGCATTTTTACTGTTTCTCCACTACCTACTGCTCCTGTATGGACAACAGTACATGTATTTCCACCAGGTTTTTCTGGTTAAGTGTCACATTTTTCTTGACGCATCATCCCCTTTTGCCTCCATCCCAGCGTATCACTACCGGGATACCTCTGGTTAAATTTTATAAAGTTGTATTTACCTGTTTCATACTGGGCCACTATCCACATTTGGTGTGTTGTCCTCCAGGAACAATGCAACCTCAGACAGCCCATCCACCACCCATTTATTTTCACAGCTGTTATATAAGGCTGCCATATCTGGAAGAAGGATGTTGTTATTGGTTTAAACTCAGAGACTGTCTTTAATATTCTTGAACAATTGGTACACCCAAATAGTATTTATATAATAAATCTATTCTCAAGTACAACTCATACAGACCATAGCTGGCATCAATGACAAACTATATAGAAAAACCCCTTGTTATGTAGAGCATTTCAGACAATAGGTTAACTCTGTCCCAGGTTATGACCCACCAAGTCAGATAACAACCAGGTACAGTGGTACCTTGGTCACAAACGCTTACGAACTCGAACAAATTGGGAATTTTCATGACCAAAATTCACCAAATTTTTGTATCTAGTCATGAAACACCATAATCGGGTGGTGAACAAACACAGCCGCACCAATTTTCACATTCCATGCCATTTTTCACACGTGCCTATTTTCCCACTTCTTGTGTTTGTTTACAATCAAACTGTTATTTAAGTTTTTTCTCTACTTAACTGTTGCATTATTTTTGTATAATTAAGGATTTTCAAAACTTTGTTTTATCTGTGCTTGCACTCTTAAAAAAACTGTTTTAAAGTGAATGGTTGTAGGGCTTTTTTCATTAAGTTTTACTACACTGTGCATTCTATGGATACAATTAAAAACTATTACTTGTGCATAAAAATCATTAAAAAACAATTTTTACTAATAAAATGTTAAATAGCACCGGTAGTTACGTTCCTGGAAAAATGCCGTGTCAGCTTAACCCTCTCAGGGTTGGCAGGCCATCTCCTAAACTTGTTCTCAGGGTCAGACAGTTTATGAATAAAAAATAAAAAATTGTTTTTCTTTATGAAATGATAGAGAATCTTTTTCCAATCATATTGACACCAAAAAGTATGAAATTTGAAGGTAAAACTTATGGAATTATGGTACTCTCATGAAAATTAGCGGTCTCGAAGATGTTTATGCATCAGCAATTTCGGCCACTTTGTGCCTTATTTTTGGCCATTTCCAAATGTACAGTCAACAAAAATCATAACTATTTTGTTAGAACTACGTTTTTTCTATCGAATGAGTACAGGAAACCCATCCATTTACAATTATAACTATCCAATTAATGGTACAGAAATTGGGCAATTTGCTAATGATCACACAAATTTCAAAGATGCCACTTTCAAAATTAGGGTCTGAATAAAACAAGACAGGGCATTTTCCTGGCACTAAAATAATTTTCTTTTTACTTCATAGTATGTCCCAGGCCCCTCTTACATTTCTTTGTTTCCATTTTGAATTTTTCTCACAAAAACATAAAGATTTACTGTCATGATTGTGTAGAAATGGTATAAACTAATATCAGCGCACTTGTGAAAGAACATTAGACTTACCAGTTGATGTGTATTGTACGCATGGTATAATTTGTTTACTTTTGAACTTTGGCAAAAATCGAAAACAATTCTGCATACATGAGGTCAATTTTCAAGGTATTTTTCATTGTGAAAAACAATCAACAATCATCTCAATTTCTGTAATATGTCTTCCATTCTATAAAATGAGACCAGGAAACGTAGAATACAACCATAAACAGTGCAATGTCACTGTTTTAAACCAAAAACATGGTCAAAGTTTTTTTCTCTCATGCACTGTGCTGTAGAATTTTTTACACTGTGCACACTGACCACATACACCCATTCTTTCATATGGAGGCCTACCAGCTTTCTCTCTCTAGATTTGAAGGCGCTAGAATTTATGCGTACTAGTATGGCACCAACCCTGGCTTGCAAGCCGTATTAGTATGGCAGCAACCCTGAAAGGTTAAGTCCGTGTTAGATAAACTAAAACACTTATGGGAAAAATAGGATAACGTTCCTGGGAGCCCCAAAAAAAGCAAAACAACTTTTTTTTAGATCTCCAGATCTTACAAAAATAGAAGTGAATACATCTACCATCCGACTTACGACCTGCTCGACATACGTCCACCCAACATATGACTATACGTCTGGCAGCAGATGCATACCACTGTATGATATTTGACCGCTACTCCCGGCAATGAGCCACACAGGCAGCATCACTTTGAGTTACCCTGCCTATCCTCCGTATCATACTGTATTAACTGTACTAACTGGACAGTAAATTTCACCATGGCCCCTAAGAGGAAGTCTGAATTTTGCACCAGAGATTGTGGCAAGAAGGCAAGAAAGGCTCTTACTCTTGACCAGAAGATCAAAGTAATTAAGCAGTATGAGGATGGAAAAAACGTCAACAGCAATTTCATGGAATCTTCACTCTAATTCCACTGTGTCGACAATAATTAAGGATATAGAAGCGTATCAAAAGAAAGCAGTGAACCTTCGGCCCCTATGTCACATCAACAATTTTCACAAAGAAACGTGAGATGGAAAAATTGTTTTTTTTTTTCAGGCGTTTGGTTAGAAGATTATCGGCAGAAAAAGTGAATGTGATGCTTTCTGTAGTGCAAGAAAAACAAAGTTTGTTCAAAAAACATGTTGAAACAATGTGCTGTGAGGATATAATCATGAATTTTTGCAAGTTGATTGGTGGTTTAGGAGATTTTGTAAGTGATACCAAATTTCACCCTTTATGTGGTAGCGAAAAGGGTGAGGCAGCTACTTGTGATGAAGGAAGGTGTAAAAAACTTCGTTTGCTGAGTTACATTATTTAATAAAAGAAGAAGGGACTGTGCCAGAACAATTTTTAACCCTTCAGGGTTTCTGACATACTAGTATGGCTTATGCACGGGTTTTTGTCGTACTTGTAAGCCTAAATTCTAGTGCCTCAAATCTAGTGAGAGGAAAAGCTGGTATGCATACTATATGAAAGAATGGGTCTATGTGGTCAGTTGTGTGCAGTATGAAAAAAAATCCTGCAGCCACAGTGGTAATGGGAAAAAAACTTTGAAGCGTTTTTGGTTCAAAGCAGCGACTTTGTACTGTACTTTTGTATGGTATTTATGATGGTATTCTAGTTTTCCTGGTCTCATTTTATGGAGTGGAAGACATATTACAGAAATTGAGACAATTTTGATTGGTTTTTACAATGAAAAGCACTTTGAAATTGACATCTAACTAGCAGAAATCTTCGATTTTTGCCAAAGTTCAAAAGTAAACAAATCATGCTATGCGTCCAATACACATCAACTGGTGAGTCTAATATTCTTCCACAAGTGTGCTGATATTATTTATACCATTTCTACACTAATGCAGTAGTCTGTATAACAGTAAATCTTCTATTTTTTGTGAGCATAAAAATTCAAAGTGGAAAGCAAAAGTATGTAAGAGGGGCATGGTGACATGACTAATGAACAGAGGAAATGTCATTTTAGTGCCAGGAATGTCTTTCCTGTTTATTCTGGACCCTATTTGGAAATTGGCATCTTTTGAAATTTGTGCGAAATTGGCAAAATTGCTAAATTCTGACCACTTTATTGGATACTTGAAATCGGTAAATGGGTGGCTTCTTGTACTCAATCGATAGAAAAAAATGGAGTTCTGGTGAAATAGTTATGATTTTTGTCGACTAGTAAACTGGAATTGGCCGAAAATATGTCTCAAAGTGGGCAAAATCGCCGATGCGTAAACATCGTCGAGACTGCTAACTTCCCGAGACCATAATTCCATAAGTTTTCCCATCAAATTTCATACTTTTGGTGTCATTATGATGAGGAAAATATTCTCTATCTTTTCATAAGAAAAAATAATTTTTTTTTTTTTTTTTGGGGGGGGGGGGGATATGACGACCCTGAGAACAAGTCTGGGAGAGGGCCTGTCGACCCTGAATGGGTTAATGTTGATGAAACTTGCCTGTACTGGAAAAAAAATGGCTAAAGGAACATACGTATCTAAGGAAGTGAAGAGTGTGTCAGGGCACAAAGTTATGAAGCAAAGGGTTTCACTGCTGCTTGGGGGGAATATTGCTGGTTTCAAATTAAATTATTATTATAATCAAAGGGGAAGCGCTAAACCTGTAGGATTATACAGCACCTGAGGGGGGGGATGTGGAAGGCATTCAGGCTCAATTCAGGGAACTGGAGCACAGTTCCAATTCCCTAAATCAAGAGCCCCTCACCAACATCAAGGAACCTTCCATGAGGGGTGGTTTCAAATTAAAACCCTTCTTAACCCTTTCAGGGTCCAAGGCCCAAATCTGGAGTCACGCACCAGTGTCCAAGAATTTTCAAAAAAAAATTTGTTATTTTTTCTTATGAAATGGGAGAGAATCTTTTTGTGAAGGTAATAAAACAAAAAGTATGAAATTTGGTGGAAAATTGACGAAACTATGCTCTCGCGAATTTTGATGTGTCAGCGATATTTACGAATCGGCGATTTTGCCGACTTTGACTCCCATTTTAGGCCAATTACTTATTCCAATCAACCAAATTCTTAGCTTTTTCACTAGTATTACTTCTATTCTATCGATTGAGCACAAGAAATCGCCAAGTCACTGTTTCAACTACAAAATAAAGTGATCGGAAATTTTTAAATTTTGGGCCCAATTTAACACAAAGTTCAAAATATTCCAATTTCAAAATGGGGTCCAGAATGAACAATGTAGGCATTCCTGGCACAAAACAACATTTCCTTGTTCATTAGTTATGTTTTGAGGCTTTACAAATAAATTCCATTTGATTTTTTATTCACATAATGAATTTTTATTCACACCAAAAAATAGAAGATTTATGTTATGCAATACTGTAATAATTGTATAAATATCATCCCCATATTTGTGAATGTATATTAGACCCCAGCTGACGTGTATTAGACGTGTGAGGTCGTTTGTTTACTCTTGAATATCGGCAAAAATTTAACATTTCTGCTACTTTGAGCTCAGTTTCAAGCCATTTCCAGTGCTAAAACCAATCAAAATCATCTCTATTTCTGTAATATGTCTTCCTTCTATCAAAGAGCCCAAGAAATCGCAAATAAAACTAAAAAAACATACGAAAAAACACTGCAAAGTTGCTGTTTTAATCGAAAAATCATGATTTCATTTTTTTTCTCTCATTATACACAGTGTGCTGCAGGATCTGTTTTATGTGGTGCACACATACCACATAGATGTATTCTCTCATATCTAGGCCCAAATGTACCACTCACAGTTATCAGAGTGAGCTGAGCTCATGGCGTAGAATCTATGGTTTGGACCCTGAACGTAAAGCCGTAGATCTACGGGACGGACCCTGAAAGGGTTAATTTACATGGCCGAGAATCCCCGTGCTCTCAAATATGTAAACATGCATACACTCCAAGTGAATTATTGATACAATCGTAAGGCATGGATGACAATGCCTTATTCAAGGATTGGTTTTTAAACTGTTTCATTCCAGCTGCATGCCAGTATTGCGACGAAAAAGAAGTCCCTTTCAAAATTCTTTTAGTTTTAGACAATGTGCCTTCCCACCCTCCTTGCTTGAACGATCTAGACCCTAATGTACAAGTGGTGTTTATGCCCCCAACACCACCCCACTCATACAACCCATGGATCAGGGGGTTAATTCAACATTTAAAGCATACTATCTGTGCATATCTTTTGATCAAGCTATTGAGGCCATTGATACAGACCCAGAACTAACGAAAGAGATTTTTTGGGAAAGGGGTATAACATTTTCAGTGCATCAAAAACATAGCAAAACCATGGGAGTTAGTCACAGCTAAGTGTATGAATGGCATCTGGAAGCAGTGTAATGCCTGGTTTCTTCAAGATTTTCATGGCTTTGACAGTGAAGAAGAGTTAAGTGTGGTGAGAGGTGTGATTTTAAAATTGGCTAACAAACTCAAACTTGAATATGATGTGGATGAGATTGAGGAACTTTGGACAGAAGTTCAAGAGTTAACGAATGAAGAACTCCTGACAATACCTGGAGTTAACCTGGAGAGAGTTCCGGGGGTCAACACCCCCACGGACCAGTCTGTGACCAGGCCTCATGGTGGAACAAGGCCTGATCAACCAGGCTGTTACTGCTGGCTGCATGCAATCCAACGTACTAGCCACAGCCCGGCTGGTCAGGTACCGACTTTAGGTGCCTGCTTGAAGACAGACAGGGGTCTATTGGTAATCCCCCTAATGTATGCTGGGAGGCAGTTGAACAGTCTTGGGCCCCTGACACTTATTGTGTTGTCTCTTAGCGTGCTAGTGACACCCCTGCTTTTCATTGGGGGGATGTTGCATCGTCTGCTGAGTCTTTTGCTTTCAGAGAGAGTGATTTTCGTGTGCAACTTTTGTACTAGTCCCTCTAGGATTTTCCAGTTGTATATAATCAGGTATCTCTCCCGCCTGCGTTCCAGGGAGTACAGGTTCAGGAACCTCAAGCGCTCCCAGTAATTGAGGTGTTTTATCTCCGTTATGCGTGAAGTGAAGGTTCTCTGTACAATTTCTAGGTCAGCAATTTCACCTGCCTTGAAAGGTGCTCTTAGTGTGCAGCAATATTCCAGCCTAGATAGAACAAGCAACCTGAAGAGTGTCATCATGGGCCTGGCATCCCTAGTTTTGAAGGTTTTCATTATCCATCCTGTTATTTTTCTAGCAGATGCGATTGATACAATGTTATGGTCCTTGAAAGTGAAATCATCTGACATGATCACTCCCAGGTCTTTGGTGTTAGTTTTTCACTCTATAGTGTGTCTGGAATTTGTTTTATAGTCTGATGAAGTTTTAATTTCCTCATGTTTACCATATCGGAGTAATTGAAATTTCTCATCGTTGAACTTCATATTGTTTTCTGCAGCCCATTGAAAGATTTGGTTGATGTCCGCCTGGCGCCTTGCAGTGTCTGCAATGGAAGACACTGTCATGCAGATTCAGGTGTCATCTGCAAAGGAAGACACGGTACTGTGGCTGACATCCTTGTCTATGTCAGGTTATATCCTTTATTAAAGTGCTAGAAGCGATGGCGACTCTGGTGTTAGCATGTGAAAGTACTTTCGAGAAGTTCAGTGCAACCTGACTGTTGGGAAGAACTATAACTTTGCTGGGAGTGGTGTTGATGCATGGAGAATTTATGATCTGAAGAGCTCTTTTCTTGCAGTCTTTGATGAAAAAAGGAGGAAAATGTAACTCTGTGAATGTTTGGTGAATGTATGTACACTCCTCGTCAAGAAACTCAGGACTACAAATTCGGTATGCTCTTAGGAAAAACCCGATGATGATGCCTCTTTCGTTTTGGTATCTTGACTGGAATAGAAGTGTGTAAAGATCATTTTTATTGGGGGTTTTCCCGATAAACTTGAAATCTTAGGTTGTTGTCTACTTTGTGAATGAGGACGTCGAGGAAAGGTAGCTTGTCATTGGACTCTTCTTCTAGTGTAAAATGGATCGCCGGTTCAACTGCGTTGAGCCTTGCCTGAAGATCCCGTACATCAAAACGTTTTGGAGTTATTACGAGGACATCGTCCACGTAACGTAACCAAGTGACGCTTGAAGGGATGATGTTGGCGAAGTGTTCGGACTCTAGGTGTTCCATGTATAAGTTGGCTAGGACGGCACTTATGCGGGACCCCATTCCCATGCCGTAGGTTTGTTTGTAGAGTGGGAGACGCTCACCAAAGATTTTCTATACAAAACCAGACAAATACTCAAACGCACTAGAGAAGGGAAGAAACTTCTGTACTTGTTACCAAGCAACCCTAAACCAGCACACATGTATGGTTTACCCAAGACCCATAAACACAATATTCCTCTCAGACCAATCACGTCAGGAATAGGCAGTGCTCCACACAAACTAGCCGGAGTTCTTGCCAAACATCTTTCCTGCCTTCTGGGGACCATCAGCCCCGCTCATCTTAAACACTCAGGTGACCTTCTCAACCGCATCCATAACCTCTCCATCTGTAACAAGAAACTAAGCAGTTTGGATGTGACTTCCCTCTTCACAAAAGTACCCCTACCAAAAAAGCCATCGAGGTTCTACGACGTAAGGTCAATCAGGACCTTAATCTTCCTCTACCTCCCGGAGATTTTGTTGACTTAATTGAACTCTGTGTTAATTTCAACTGTTTTTCTTTCAATAACAAGCTCTACAAACAAACTACGGCATGGGAATGGGGTCCCCATAAGTGCCGTCCTAGCCAACTTATACATGGAACACCTAGAGTCCGAACACTTCGCCAACATTCATCCCTTAAAGCGTCACTTGGTTACGTTACATGGACGATGTCCTCTTTATAACTCCAAAACTTTTTTGATGTACGGGATCTTCAGGCAAGGCTCAACGCAGTTGAACCGGCGATCCATTTTACACTAGAAGAAGAGTCCAATGACAAGCTACCTTTCCTCGACGTCCTCATTCACAAAGTAGAAAAACAACCTAAGATTTCAAGTTTATCGGAAACCCACCAATAAAAATGATCTCACACACTTCTATTCCAGTCAAGATACCAAGACGAAAAGAGGCATCATCATCGGGTTTTCTAAGAGCATACCGAATTTGTAGTCATGAGTTTCTTGATGAGGAGTGTAACATACATTCACCAAACATTCACAGATTTTACATTTTCCTCCTTTTTTCATCAAAGACTGCAAGAAAAGAGCTCTTCAGATCTAAATTCTCCACACATCCAACACCACTCCCAGCAAAGTTATAATTCTTCCCAACAGTCAGGTTGCACTGAACGTCTCGAAAGTACTTTCAAAAGCTAACACCAGAGTCGCCATCGCTTCTAGCACTTTAATAAAGGATTAACCAGGACAAAACCCAAGCACCACGAACCAGTCAATGCAGGAGTTTACATATACCCTGTGGAGGCTGTGACAAGATTTACGTAGGTGAAACAGCCAGAAACCTCGACACCCGCCTCAATGAACACATTTACGCATGTAGGAACGATAACCTGAACAACGCCTGTGTACAACACCGAAATTCCACCAATTACTCATGAAATTCAGAGACGCCCAATTAGTGATCAAAGAAACTAATTTCTGCAGACGCAAGTGCCCGAATCAGCACTGATCGCTGTTTCGAATACAATTAAACAAAACAACGGCAGCTTCACCATCTCTGAAGTCTTAGCAAGAATCCTCCTAAAAACAGTAAACCCTGCCTCACATAGTCTCTCCTGTTATACTACACAAAGCACAGAGAGTGAACACTGAAACAAGCTGCTCATTCCAGTCTATATTTGTCCAACCTATTTTTATGTTCCCCAAGTAATAGCTTTTATATCCTTTTACTCATGTACGAATTAATTGCTCTACCATATTGTATTACTTTTGTCACTACCACCACTACTACTACTACTACTACTACTACTACTACCACTAGTGAACATCGAAATGGTACCTCACTAGTATTACACCTCACTCTGAGCCTTTGTGTCCATGTATTGTTTGTAATGGCTTGATAAAGCTCCTGGAGAGCGAAACGTTGCCACAATAAATGTCACATTAGTTGCACTCGTGTCCTTTTACTTTACATTCTCCTTGTCGGTGAGATGCCCAGAGTTATTTTTAAGGAGACCTATCTTATCTCTAACTTTTGTTCTATAAACCTGGAAAAAACTTTTTGGGTTAGTTTTCGAATCCCTAGCAACTTCAATTTCATAGTCCCATTTAGCTTTTCATATCCCTTTTTAACATCCCACTTAGCCCTTAAACTGTCCAAGCAGATCTACGTTCACATGCATAGTGCTCCAAAAGTAGATCTACGTTTTTTTTACATATTTTCAAATATAACAAAAAAAAGTAGATCAAAGTTTTCAAATTTAAAAAAAAAAGATCTACTTTTTTTACATACAGTGGACCCTAAGCTAACGATATTAATTCATTCCTGAAAGCTCATCGTTAGCTGAAATTATCGTTAGCTGAATTAATTTTCCCCATAAGAAATAATGGAAATCAAATTAATCCATGCAAGACACCCCAAAGTATGAAAAAAAAAAATTTACCACATGAAATATTAACTTTAATACACACAAACTGACACTTACCTTTATTGAAGATCTGGTGATGATTGATGGGATGGGAGAAGGGGAGAGTGTGGATGTTGTTAATGTTTAGAAGGGGAATCCCCTTCCATTAGGACTTGAGGTAGCACATCCTTTTCTGAGGTTACTTCCCTTCTTCTTTTAATGCCACTAGGACCAGCTTGAGAGTCACTGGACCTCTGTCGCACAACATATCTGTCCATAGAGGCCTGTATCTCCGATTCCTTTATGACTTTCCTAAAGTGGGTCACAACATTGTCAGTGTAATAGTCACCAGCACGGCTTGCAATAGCTGTGTGAGGGCGATTTTCATCAAAAAAGGTTTGCACTTCAAGCCACTTTGCACACATTTCCTTAATCGTTGAAGTAGACAACTTCCTCAATTTCTCTATCCCCTTCTCCGGAGCAGTTTCCTCAGGCCTGGACTCTTGCTGTTGAAGATGACCTTGCAGCTCATCAGAGGTTAGTTCTTCATTGTCCTCCTCCACCAACTCTTCCACATCCTCCCCACTAACCTCCAACCCAAAGGACTTCCCCAATGCCACAATTGATTCCACAACTGGCATACGCTTCTCAGGGTTAGCCTCAAATCATTCAAAATCCATTTTGTCTACACATTCTGGATACGTTTCTTCCAAGCAGAGTTCAAGGTCCTCTTAGTCACTTCCTCCCAAGCCTTACCTATAATGTTTACACATTTGAGGATGCTAAAGTGATCTCTCCAAAACTCTCTTAGAGTCAACTATGTTTCTGTGGTCACTACAAAGCACCTTTCAAACATAGCTTTTGTGTAGAGTTTTTTGAAGTTTGCAATGATCTGCTGGTCCATGGGCTGCAAGATAGGAGTGGTATTAGGAGGCAAAAACTTCACCTTAAGGAAGTTCATGTCCACAGAAAGTCGCTCTGCCATGTCTGAAGGATGACCAGGAGCATTGTCTAACACCAGGAGGCACTTAAGATCCAATTTATTTTCAAGGTAGTAATTTTTCAGAGTGGGGGCAAATGCATGGTGTAACCAGTCATAGAAAAGGTCTCTAGTGACCCATGCCTTACTGTTTGCCCTCCACATCACACATCAGGACATTGTTTCTCCTGAACACTCTGGGAGTTTCAGAGTGATACACCAATAAAGGCTTCACTTTGCAATCACCACTAGCATTAGCACACATTTAGATAGTAAGCCTGTCTTTCATAGGCTTATGTCCTGGGAGTGCCTTTTCTTCCTGAGTAATGTAGGTCCTGTTTGGCATTTTCTTCCAAAACAGGCCTGTTTCATCACAATTAAACACTTGTTCAGGTTTCAGTCCTTCACTATGTACTCCTTAAATTCCTTCACATATTTTTCAGTCGCTTTTTGGTCCAAACTGGCAGCCTCACCATGCCTTATCACACTATGTATGCCACTACGATTCTTAAACCTCTCAAACCAACCTTTGCTGGCCTGGCAAACCTGAGAACAGCATTTTAGGAGTTTTAGGAGTTTTAGGAGTGCCACTAGCTGCAGGCATTTTTCTAATTAAATCCTCATGTAACTTCCTAGCCTTTTCACATATGATCGCTTGAGAGATGCTATCTCCTGCTATCTGTTTTTCGTTTATCCACACTAATAACAGTCTCTCAACATCTTTGAGTACTTGCGATCTCTTAATTGAAAATGTATTAATTAATTGCGATCTCTTAATTGAAAATGTATGCCAGGGATGGGGTTCACTTATCTAGGTCTGGGGTGGTAGCACTGGCAACTGCAGTGGAGGGAGCAGTTAGGACTTTAAACTAGGAATAGTTAGTGGTATGGGTTTTGGCAGGAAAACAGTTAAGTCCCAGTGTAGTAATATTACGAGTTCTAGGGGAACTAGTAATAATAAGAACGAGGTAGATATTGAAAAGCCAGGGACCTTGGGTGATAAGGACAGTAATAGGTTTAGTAGAAAAATAGAAATGAGCAGGAAGGGTAAAGAGAAAGGAGAGTCTTTCAATGTTTATTATGCTAATTTTGCCGTAGTTTCTAGAATAAGAATGGACGAGTTGAGATTAGTTTGCTAGTGCAGGTAACATTGATGTATTTGCCTTAACTGAGACGTGGTTTAATTCAAAAAGTCGGGACATGCCCGCGGAATGTCATATTCAGGATTTTAAATTGTTCCAAGTAATAGAAGTATCAGGAAGGGGGGTGGGGTGGGATTTTTATGTCCGAGATCGCTTGAACTGTTGCATAAAAACGGGTATTAAGTCTGAAGTAACACATACAGAGTCTGTTTGGATAGAATTTTCAGAGGGGCATGAAAAACTGATTTTAGGAGTGATTTACCATCCCCAAACTTAGATAGGGACCAAGGGAAACTACTATGGAGGAAATTGTTAAGGCCACAAGGCACGATAATGTAGTAATTCTAGGAGACTTTAACTTTAGTCATGTTGACTGGAATTTCTTGACTGGGAATTTAGAATCATACGATTTTCTTAGAAAATAGTTCAGGATTGTTTTTTTGAAGCAATTTGTGACAGAACCTACAAGGGGAATAACCTGCTTGACTTAGTTATTGCAAACAATGAATCCCTTGTTAATAATTTTGAAATTTCAGAGGAACTGGGTGCTAGCGACCAAAAATCAATTACATTTAGCATTGAATTGGAAGTACGATAGTAGCGATAACTTTAGTAACAGTCCCAGATTTTCGCTTAGCAGATTACGATGGGCTTAGAAAACACTTATCATCTGTTGATGGGGTAATGAAGAGAGCTATCAACATGACAGTTTCTGAACACTATACATGCTGCTCAAAGAACGTTTATCCCAAATAAAGAAATTAGATCAAATAAAAATGACCCAAAATGGATGAATAAGGGGCTCAAATATCTACTGGGGCATAAGAAAGGAATTTATAGGCGTATCAAAGAGGTGAGGGTCATCTTATGAATCAGTATATTGACTTTAAAAGAGGGAAAATTAAAAAGGGGATAAGAAAACTAAAAGGACAAAGAAATTAAAGTTGCTAGAATCTAAAACTAACCCAAAAAGTTTTTTCCAGATCTTAAAAACAAAAGTTAGAGATAAGATAGGTCCGCTTAAAAATAACTATGGGCACCTTACTGAAAAAGAGAATAAAAATGTGCTCGTTTTAAATAATTATTTTCTCTCAGTTTTTTACACAGAAGACACTAACAATATTCCAGTAATTAATTTTTACAGTGGGTAGAAGAAGATAAATTATGTATCATCACAGTCACTAGTGAAAGGTTGTGAAGCAGATAGACTGAAGCAAAATAAGTCACCGGGTCCTGATGAGGTTTTTTCAAGGGTTCTTAAGGAATGCAAAATGGAACCTGTGAACCATTAACTAATATTTTTAATTTATCTCTTCAACAGGTGTAGTGTCTGATATGTGGAAGATGGCTAATGTAATTCCTATTTTTAAAACGGGGACAAGTCGTTACCATCAAATTACCCCCCAAATAAGCCTGACCTCAATTGTAGGCAAATTACTAAGTCAATTATAGCTGAGATTATAAGAACCCATCTCGATAAGCAAGCTTGATTAATGATACTCAGCATGGATTTACAAGGGGCCCGGTCTTGTCTGACTAATTTATTAACTTTCTTCAGTAAAGTTTTTGAGGCTGTTGACCATGATAAAGAATTTGTTTTTATTTACTTAGATTTTAGTAAGGCTTTTGATAGAGTTCCGCACCATAGACTGTTAAAGAAAGTGGCGCTCATGGCATTGGGGAAAAAGTGCTCTCGTGGATCGAGTCATGGCTCACTGACAGGAAGCAGAGAGTGTCCATAAATGGGGTTAAATCCGAGTGGGGATCTGTAACAAGTGGCGTTCCACAGGGATCAGTCTTGGGCCCGTTGTTTTTATAATATATATCAATGATCTTGAAAGAGGGAAATTTCTAGTGATATGAGCAATTTGCCGATGACACAAAGATAGGTAGGATAATTGATTCAAACGTAGATGTTATGGAACTTCAGGAGGATTTAAACAAACTCTATTCTTGGTCAGAAAAAATGGCAGATGCAGTTCAATTAGATAAATGCAAGGTTCTGAAGCTTGGGAGTGCCCATAACCCTAGTACTTATAAGTTAAATGATGTAGAACTTAGCCATACCCGATTGCGAAAAGGACTTGAGGGTTATGGTGAGCAGCAACCTTAAACCAAGACAGCAATGCCTAAGCGTAAATAAAAAAGGCAAATAGATTACTGGGATTTATATCAAGAAGTGTAAGCAACAGGAAGTCCAGAGGTCATACTGCAGCTTTATACATATTAGTAAGGCCTCACCTAGATTATGCAGCTCAGTTCTGGTCTCCGTTTTTACAAAATGGACATAAATTCATTAGAAAACATTCAGCGTAGGATGACTAAATTAATACATAGCATTAGAAATCTTCCTTATGAAGAAAGATTGAAGACTCTTAAGTTACATTCACTTGTTAGACGAAGAATGAGGGGAGACCTGATCAAAGTGTATAAGTGGAAGATAGGTATTAATAAAGGGGATTGTAATAAAGTTGGTAGAATTACCGACAATATGTAAAGCGAAACGTTGCCACAATAAATGTCACATTAGTTGCACTTGTGTCCTTTTACTTTACAATAAAGGGGATATTAATAAGGTCTTGAGGATGTCTCTCCAAGAGAAAACCCGCAGTAATGGATTTAAATTAGAATAAGTTTAGATTTAGAAAGGACTGGAAAGTATTGGTTTGGGAAAAAGGGTAGTTGATGGTGGGAAAAGTCTAC